>JAHARR010000028.1:352093-389657 GCA_019191175.1 Fusarium veterinarium
CCCGCCGCCCCCCCCCCCCCCCCCCCCCCCCCCCCCCCCCCGCCCCCCCCCCCCCCCCCCCCCCCCCCCCCCCCCCCCCCCCCCCCCCCAATACTTGTTCCAGGGCACGTGCAAACTCAGCCATTCTATTCACAGGATGACAGTTTTCAACAACGTGCCATCTTCAAGGCATTTATCTAAGTAGACATACCATTTTGCACAGATAAAATGATAGACAAGATGACAATTGCTGAGTAAATGTCTCGTTTAGCCACCTTGGAAGAAGCCCAGGGAGAGGTAACGACAACTCCGATATCATCATCACAAACTTCGCGAGTACAAGGCACCAGTTATATGCTGGGCTATCAGAACTACATGTTTGCTCAAGCATGTACTACTTATAATGCGGTGCTTTGAATCAATCGATTCGCAAGCATGAACAAGCTGCATTTCTGTTGAGGCAACACTGCATCCATCAAGCAGCGGCATGGCAAAGTTTGCATAAGAACGCTTCGTAGCAATCCTCGCTCTTATTAAAACACCAAGTACTTTAGGCAAGCTAGCTCGGTCCAAACTTGCTTTCGGCTGTGAGGTCTTCGATGGGTTTCGGAAAGCAATGGACAACATCGAGGCAAGCGGCAATCTTTGCTCAACACCATTATAGTCAAGATGATTGGACAAAACTATAGTAAACATCACAAATGAAAAAGCAATCAACCATGTGCTGTTCTTTTACCAATTGCGACGAAGCAACAGTCATGCAATGCAAGCATGTTAGCGAGGCCAACGCATCCGTCGTCAATCTGCATGGTGACACTTCACATCTCGCTTACAACCCCCCCACACCAAACCTGATATCATCAAAAGGGCACGACAAAACTTCACAATCTCTGGAAAGACACAATTTAACAATCCAAATAAGAAGCATCGGCTTCTCATGTATTGATATACAACCCCTCAGGGCTACCTAAATACAAACAACTCTTCCCAAAATCCCAACCCAATGCAAACAGCTCCGTCATCTGTCTTCCGTGCGTCATGCAATAATTCCACCTCCACTCAAGCATGTGCAAGAGCATCTTTCATAGTATTCATAAATAAAAAAGAAAAGAAAAGCAACCAAAAAAACGAAAGGGAATAAATCGCTGGTGGGAAGGGCATTCTTCTTCGCCCATCCATGATCTGTACTTGAAAAGAGGAAAATATACGTAATGTAATGTAAATCTTTGTCTCGTCTACCGTAGATGTTGGCATCCACCGGTCTTTGAAATGCGCCAGGGTAATATGCAAAAAGAGATGAAATGGAAATGTGTAATATGAGGGGGTATTAAATCCCGCGAGATCGTTATGCCATGACGAGTGAACGCTCCTTCTTCTCCTTGTTCTTGAAGAGGGCCTTGAGCATGTTGCTGTTGTTGCGGTTGACCTTGGGTCGTACAGTGACTTGTGATTCGTCGTCTCGTCGGCTGCTTCGGCTGTCGATTGACCTCGTCTCGATCCTCTCGGAACGCTTACTCCTTGATGAGCGATGGCTACGCTCACTGTCGGCGATGCTCTCTGCGTAATCCTCACGTCGGGTACTCCTGTCGTCATCATCACGACGACTCCTGTGACTGCGATGGCTACGGCGGCTGTCGTCTGTTCGGTGAGTCTTGTGACTTCGGGAACTCTCATGTGTTTTACTTGTTCTTGTACTTCGGCGGGACTTTGTGTCGAAATCGTCTCCTCCATAGCGACTTCTTGTCTCCCTGTCGGCCAAGGGTGTGATAAGCTCCATGTCGACCTCACTCTCATCCTCTCCATATGGCACAATGCCTCTTCTCCAAGTCTCAATTGAACTCAAGTCGTCATCAAGGATGAGAGCCTCGTCAACACCCGGGCCATACTCAACACCGTACTCGCTCTGGGTTCGCAGAGGTGCAGGTCGGTCCATAGGAACACCGTCATAAGCTAAGGCCTCCCGCGCCGCCTTCTCCTCCTTCATTCTCTGGAAGATCTTCCATCCTCCAAAGCAGATGACCGTGACACCAGCAGCGATACTCGTGCCAATCAAGAATTGCGGGGACGATAAGAGAGAAAAGACAGCTGGCGATCCACTCTTGAGAAGACCCAGAAAAGCGGGCGATGTCTTCTTGACCATCTTTGACAACTCAGCAAGCGAGAGCGCAACGGCCGCCGCGTGGTCTGGGTTCTTCTGGAGCTCGGCCATTGTGGTTGTAGCCGAATGGTGGATACATTTAGCTTCGGTTAAGAGTCCCTCGACGCGGTGAACAAGACCCATGGCCTGCTTCTCATCGACGTATTGCGGGTCCAGATCGGTGCGGTCCTTCAGATCGGGAGGAACGCTTCCATACGCGAGATCCATGTCGATTTCCTTGCGCGGCCTCATCTGTACTAGTTCTCCGGTCGATCGGTTTCGGGGGACCATAGGGCCAGCGCCGTAGGCAGAGGGAGCCATGGCGCGCTGGGGCATGGCAAGCTCCATGGGAATCTCCTTGTATACAGTTCGGGTGGGAGCTTTGCTGGGAGCTGTGGCGGAAATTTCGGTGTGTCTCTCGAGGTTGTCAAGAGTCAGCGCACGGCGACTGGCAAAGTCCTCTCGGGGGTGTCGCGAGTGGACGCTTCGTGATCGGCGACTGCGTTGCGAGCCGGCTTCGCTGCGCTGGTCGCCGGCGCGAGGAGGATAATATCGGGAGCGGTCATCGTCGATGTACATTTGCTGTTGAGGAAAAGCTTGAGGTTGAGCATTGACGTCGAAGGATTGAGAGCGCTGCACACCCTGCTGGGCTTTAATCTCGGCCTTCTTGTCTTTGTAGTTGCCCTGAGCTTCCTTGAAGATGGAAAAGAGCTGCTTGCCCTGGGAATTGTTAGCCAAGGTTGGGAAGCGCAAGCGCAAAGGGACAACGGACGGTCTTGATAATCTTGCCGGAGTTGTTAACAATGGTGATTGTCTGTTCGAGCGCCATGTTGGGCAGCGGTGTAGGTTTCGTAGTCCTGCTCTAAGTCGCAAAGCTGCGACGAGGTGAGAGCAAGAGCTGTAGATGCGCGGGATATATGTCGAAGGGAGGAGGCCAGCTCTCTCTATTTGTCTGTCGGAATGTCTATCTCTGGTTCGTAATGAGATAGACAGACAGGACAGGACAATATAAGGAGCTGATGCTTGCCAATGCGACAGACTCAGACCGCAACGAAGTTGACGAGGTAGGTAAGGTAGATACAAGGACAAGGGCAAGCACGAACAACGCCCAGCCCGTTCTTGAAGGATACGATCCGATCAAGGACTAGGATCCCCTTTACAAGAAATAGGGAGCGCGATGGAATAAATGATTCACGCTTTCCCGGTCCCGCGGTGGGAATGGATGAGCTGAGGTTGATCCGCAGTGGGGTTGAGTTTGAGAGATCAAAAAAGTGGGCGGGGGAGGGAACACAAAGATGAGAAATGGGTAATCCGAAAAAAATATGAGGTCGGTCAGGTTCCTTGCTTTGTACCGGTATAACCACTGAAAGAGGTAGCCCAGAGCTTGTGGTACAGCGGCCTCCGGGGGTTCAATTGCAGGGGACTAGCTCGCTGTGGCTCGAGAGACGGAGCACGTAAGTTAGTTTCTAGGCGGTGGCGCCGGGGAACAGAGAGTTCGGTCCACTTGATGGAAATGGACGAGAAAAAAAGGGTCTGTCTGGGAGGGAGCTGGAGTTGGAGGGGAAAACAGGTGAAAGTGGAAAAACTAAACTTGTTGGAGGCGGTGGATTTGTCGGTGAGGAAAAACCGGGAGTAGAGGGCAGGGTAATCCCAGATTTGAAGAGTAAGACAGAGGAGAGAGGATAAAGAAAAAGGAAGAGGATGGGGAAAAGGGGTTGATAAGTGGTGATACAGAATTAGAATGTATCAAATCAAATAAATCCCCCGTGGGCAGATGGACATGCAGAAGGTGCATTCACATCAACAGGATAGGTACGGTACATCGGTTTGAGTTTGTCCCAAGGCGGTAGAGACCATGGATTGGAAGGGATGGATGGGTTGGGCTGTTAAGTGACGGGATAACTGAACTGGATGGACTATCGAGAGCGACTGGCTGATAGTGATTCTCAGGCACAGTAGCTGTAAGCGAATAGGCCCAGAGTGTGACAAGCTGCACGATGATGAGGTCGTGTTACAGTTGGATCCCGCATCGCATTGCAGATGGAGATTGAAAGATGTGATCAAGATATTGACTCAATCATCCGTCCATCTTTGAACACTACGGTATGACGAACGCTGCATCCTCACAAAAACTCCCTTCCTCGGTACATATTGCGTTACTGTACTGTAGACTCAAACCTGAATCTCCAACACGATACCGAAATCACAGTCCCATCCTCTCATACCAGTTCTCTCGCAAGTTGACGCCCATATCGTCTCACCTCCATCACCTGGAGTCTCTGCCGATTGGTCCAAGAGCCCACCTCCTTCGTCAGGCGCCTGTGCATAGAATCCCAACAGGGCACATCCCTGTTTTTTTCGTTCCCTCTCGAGGCCCGCTAAGGCCCAGCGCGCGCCAATTCGCATCACACATGTGGTTTGTCTGGCACCCTATCAAATATTGACAGGGCGACGTTGACCTGCCCGCCTACGTAGGTAGTATCTAGTCTCGATACCGACAATTAGGGAGGAACTAGAAGCAGGAGAACCTGGGAGAAGAAGAAAAGAAGATGGCTGGTCCGGCATGCGGGGATGCGTTTCCGTACGAGACGAGATGTGAAGGGTTATGCTGGGCTGTCGATCTTGTGCTGCCAGCCTGCCAGGATGTTCCCTCTTCCGTTGGTCACGGGGATGAAAGAGAGCATGAATCTGAAAGTTAAGGTCAAGCCCAATCAATGCTGAGCCACACTTGGCCAACGACTTCTGTGGCTGAAGTTAGTCTCCTCTTCTCTTGTCTTTCAGCTGGCCTTGTCACACTTCCCACGGTCTCGACTCGTAGTCAGATGCTTACAGATGAGTCTATCATCAGATATCTTTTCTGTCAAGGCCACATAAGCCTGTGGCAAAGCAAAGTCTCATTCATACTCAGCTCGAATAATCGCTCACTGCCACAATTTCTCAAAATAATACCTCGTCTCTGCCCAAAGAAACACATGGGTCGATAACAACAAACCAACCCAAGAACAGACAGACAGACATGCTATGCTCGGATTGAAGCAGACGATGCCATGTGGCAGTCTCCCCAGGCTAGTCCCCTACGGAGAAAAAGGAAAAGCAATCATTAGTTAGCCCTCCCGTGGCAGATCCTGCTCCTCCGAATGGTATGGGACTGATCGGCGGGCTTGGCTCACCCTAGACCTGCCTGAGTGAAATAAACAGGAAAAACTGCGTTGAAGGCCTCAAGACGGGATATGTTGTACTTAATTGCTGACCTTTGCTCCACTTGATGTCTCGTATCGTGGTTCATTACGACTCTGTTTTATTTCAATAGCTCATCCTGTTTGTGGTGGCTTTTTTTAATGTTTCTTGAGTTGTCAGTCAACGTCAGGCTCTGGTCCGATTGTCGGGGTCCCCAAGATTTCACCCCGCAAACTTGAGCTTGTCTTGGCAAATACGTAGGTAATACTCAAAGTCAAGACTAGTTCCGATATGAACCGAGTCATGAGGGCTTTGTGAAGGTTACAGTTCTCATTGTGAGGGTAACTTGCAATAGCCGGAGATGCTGTGTTTTAACGTTTAACACAGTAGCAGAGTAGATACCCTATAACTTGATACCGTTGAAGTTACGCAATCCCTGCTTCATCGACTCAATCACCCCATTCAGCTAATCGAGCCCCGGATCTTTCTTAGCCCAGATCACGGACAGTCATGTCATCCCAATTCAGTCTCTAAAGCCCCAATTCGATTCAATTTCCCTATGTCAATCATAGATATGACTTCTAATATCTTAATCATCAACCATTGAAAAAAGCAAGTAACAATTCAATTCCCCGCGTCAATTCCGGATCTCCGTAGTGTCTCCACCAAATTATCCCGCACCGTCGGCATTCGTAACGCAACCTCACATCATCACATCAGTAAATCATGTCCTCAATATCCTCCCTCTGCGCCGCACTGCAGACCTCCACGACACACGTCGTAGACGGTCTGCGAAACTTCGTCACGTATTACCCGCAGGCGAGGCTGGACCTGGCCAGCTTGTCCCGGGAGCTCGCGGAGCTGCAGATGGTAGCGAGGCTGCTGCATCACAACGCCCAGGCTCTGGAGTCCGGAAGCGCGCCGCTGCCGGGGAGGTTGGATGAGGCGATCAAGGGGGTTGTTAGTGAGGCTGGGGAGTTGTTGGAGGAGGCGGATGACGCGTTGGATACGGGAAGGACGGCAGAGGAGAGGACGCCCTCGTGGTTGGAACATACTGCCGAGAGGCTGTCGCCGTTTGCAAAGCTGCTTGAGGGTTTGAGAAGTGCGATGAGTCTAGGGCTTGACTGTGTGTTACTGCAAGTTGACTTCATTCCATTTCATAAGATGTTCACTGACATTATCACAGAGCTATCAATTCTCAGCCTCATGATGGTGAGAGAGAACTTCCCGGCTACAGCAGCTCTCAGATTCTACAAGAGGCCTCAACTATCCGCTCACGATTCCTCCAAGAGTCAGACAGCGAAGACCCTAGAGTTGAGAGCCAACGATCCATAATCACAGAATTTATCGACGCTACTCAGGACTTCATCTCTGAAAGCTCATCTGCTGCTCCACCACCAATTGATGACGCAGAGAGTCGAGACCACAGCAACAGCAGCATCGCTAATCCAGAGTACGTCCCCTCTCACAAATATTTCTCAGTATATTAACATGTCAGAACAATTGCGTCGTCTCCTCACTCAGAAACGAATGAGCCGCCTATTCCGGATTACAATGCCATCGGTATAACCTCTCAAACACCGCTCCGCATCTCACTCCGCCACCTCGCCAAAAAAGAACTCTCCAACCATGAAGTCGTCGAAACCGCGTATGTATCTCGCCACAACGCCCCCACAATCGCGATCTCAACCCTCGAGTCTCCTACGCGCTTCTACGACATAAGCGCCAATCAAGTTTCATGCCTCCAAAACCAGCACGGTGTTAACATGATCTTCTCGCGCAATGGTCGTCAGTGGGCATATCTTAGCGAGGAAGACGGCAAAGGTCTTAATGCGGCGAGTCATGATGGTATCAACTTTAAGAAACCGGTTGTTTACCTTGGTGACTACATCAATGGACGAAAAATCCCGGTTTGTAAATGGCCTGGTGGAAAGCCACTTGCGTTCTCGCAGGACGGGAATTGGCTTGCGGTGGGAAGCACGAAAGGTCGGGTTGGGCTCATGGACTGCAGTGCTAACGTCAACAAGGCGAGCGTTGTGATTCCATGTCATATGGATGAGGTTACACACGCTGTGTTCACACCAGACAGCAAGCTTCTCATCACACAATCTCGCGACGGCACGATTCGCATAACGAATGTGGAAACCCGCGCATCAATCGCCAAGCTCGAAACCGATACCTGGAAGAAACCTGTATTCCTCGGAACGTCGCCCGATGGAGAAGTCATCGTTTCGTTATGGGGCGATACGGTGTTCCACTGGAATCACGGCACCGCAGCCCTCGAGTCCTACAACCTCAGCGGGCGAAGAACACGCGAGGGCTGGCCCATTGCTGTATCAGCGGACTGTCGCTTCTTGTGCTGTAGAACAGATGATGGCGTTGATGTAAGTGATATGTACTCGGGAAGAGTGCTGTATACGATTAAGTTTCAGAGCGGGTTTGTCACGGCGGCGTCGTTTAGTTGGGATGGGAAATACTTGATTCTTGGAAAGGCGGCGTCGTGGATGGGGTTGAAGATGGGAACTTCGACTTTGGATGTTTGGGAATTGGTATTCTAGGCGTTTGAAATGGGCTGTAAGTTGGATATATGTACGCTACAGAGAAAAGTTATGAACCAGAATTTGACCTTGATATTTGTGTAAGTTTACTATTAAAGTCATTATTCATTGAGAGCATTGTCATACATGTGTACTCTTTACTCAAACTCCCTCCATCTCGCCTCAAGCATTTCTATCCTCATTAGAGGCCCTCCGCCCATGACCTCCGCCGCAGCCTCCCTCGACTGCCTATCGTACGAATACCCCTGCATGACCCATTCATTTGCATGTCCATACCCAGCATACGAGTTTCCAACAGTATAGCTATGTCCCATAGTAGCATCTTGAGCCCATCCCATGCTCTTATAAAACGTACCCTGTGTGCCCAACATCTGTGCCTGCATGGCTGCTATCTTTTGCTGATTGAGGATCTGCTCGCACTGCATGATTGTCTGTGTGTAAACGACATGTCTTTGCTCTGCGACGGCCAAGAGACCTTCTAGATCTCCAGTTCTACAAGCTTCTGTGTAGAGGCTTCTCATGCGCGGTGAGTAGATATCACACATACGCTCTTTTTCTGGCTCTCTCACTCCAGTGAGTGCAAAGCGAGGCTCGAGTGCTGTGCCCTTTGCAAAGGAAGCATAGCAGTCTTCACAGATCTCCAAGACTCCCCATCCCCACCATCGCCTATTCTTGCTAAAGTTCTTCCTTGGACATTGTTGAACATGGCCCCATTGCGCAGTCCAGTCAAGAAACAGCTTCCTGTCTCCCCAATTTCGTGCGCTGACATATGCTTCGAGAGCCTGAACGGCTCGTGGATGACCCAAGCTGAAGCCGCAGAGATACAATTCGTCTGGCTTGGTGCTGTTATCTTTCATGAACCATCGTGCCCCTCCAATTGGTTTGATGATGCCTTCATAACACGCCGCGCATATTCCCCAGCCGGGAGGATCGTTGATCGGCGTGTACCACGAACTTCCTTTCGTTCCATCCCTGTTGCAAACAGGATACTTGTCCATTTCCCACGCTGCATTCCAAAAGAGACTTCTATCCTCATCATCCAGTGCCTGATGCATTGGAATGATGTGATTCAACTGTCCAAGAATACACCTGGTCTGGAAGTTCCCTCCAGTAACCTGCTGCCATTTATCTTGATCTTCAGAGGCATAGAAGTAGTCGTGGTAGCACGCTGCACATGCTTGTAGGTCACTCGGTCCGTTCTCGGGCTTGTACCATGCACGCTCATTGGCGTTGATAGTGTCGATTTTGGGGCATTCCGGTATTTGTGCACGTTGGTTGAACTCTTGACAGAATTGGGCCCATTTGTTCTCTTTCGCATAGTCCATGAACTTGCGTTTGAGGAACCATACGCTTAGATCGCAATAAGCACCGCCTTCGTTGGGTAAGAGCTGATAATACTTGGCAAACGACGAAGTTATTAGACCATCCTCAAAACAAGCTTCGCAGATTGTCCCGTTTGGAATGTCAGCTGCTTTGTACCATGACTCTCCCTCGGTGATGTTCTGTTCTCTGCAGTCTTTGATACTCATTCTCTTCCTCATAAACTCGATAAGCTTATCAAGACTACCAGACTCAACAGCTTCGGGGAGTAATGTATCTTTGATACGCCTGGTGTTGAATCGACATCTGCGCTTGTGTCCATCGTCGTAGAAGACCTTTCGAAATGAGTCCCCGAATTTGGTGTCATAGATAAGATCTACATAGCAGCGAGCACAAATGACGAACTCTGGTACAGCAGCGTGATAGAACCAGTGTTGGGGGAAGGATGTTAGTGAGCCTGAGCATTCGAGGCCTACTTTTGCACCGCAGGCATGCAGCTGTGCTGGCTCAGGGGTTCTGACGCGAGGAGGCTTTGGCGCAGCGATAGGTTGTTGTTGTGGACTTTGAACAGGTGGTGGTGGTGGATATGATGGAATGTTTGCCTGTTGCGGCTGAGGACTTGCTGGAGCTGGTGCGTGATACGAATTACGTTGACTTGCCTGCTCCTGAACTCTAGGAGAAGGTTGTGCTTGAGGGCTCGGCGGTGGTGGAGGAAAGTATGATGTCTGCTGCGAAGCCTGACCAGGAGGCACGACAGCAGGCGACAAATGCCCACCAGACTGCGGCTGAATCGGAGTCGTACCCTGAGCAGGAGGAGGTCCAGGAGGAGGAGGTGGTGGTGGTATATAGCCCATTGAAGGACTAGAGGGCACTTGTGTCTGACTCTGTGGCGAAAGGTATGAGTTCTGAACCGGCGGAGCTGCATACGATACTGGTCTTTGTGCAGAACTCACACTCCCAGCTGTAGAAACAGGTCTTCTCGGTAAAGGCGGCGCAACATCCTCAATCTCCGTATTGATCCTCGGCGGTAACGGTGGTCTCTCCCCTTCCTGTCTCTGCCTCTGTATCTCATCAAACAACCTCTGCTGTTCTCTCACAACTTCATCCTCCGCAAGCTGATAGTTCCTCGCCTCCTCAGCTCTCAACTTCTCTAGCTCTTGAGCCTGCTTCTCTTGCTCAATTCTCATGTTGGCGAGATCTTCTGTAGCCTTTCTCATTTGAGCTTCATACTCTGCTTTGTAGTGCGCTGCGAGACGCTCTGCTTCACGCCATTGGGTTTTGAGCTGTTGGGTGTGTGCTTGAGGGGGATATGAACTCTGAGGACAAGTTTGCGGAGCTGGTTGTGTTGCTGGCGGCGTGATGTGAGGCTGTGAAGATGTCTGAGAGGGTTGAGCGCTCGATGAACGATATGGTGATGGCGGAGGGGGATATTGTTGCTGCTGAGGTTGGTACTGTGGTGTTTGAGGTTGCCCATATTGCGGTGATTGAGGCTGGTACTGAGTCTGAGGTTGTTGATACTGGGGCTGCCCAGCCTGATACTGCTGTTGCCATCCTGGAGGTGAACCTCTCTGATATTCGCCCTGCTGATATCCTCGACTTGTTCCGTGTCCATAATACCCCGACTCTCTCTGCCTTTGCTGCTGCTGCTGCTGCTGCTGTAACTGAACCTGTTTCTTATACTCCTCTCCCACTTTACCAACAAAATCCTTTAACCAAGCCATTGTATCACTTCTTTAACCTTGAGTAACACAATGTCCAGGGAATGAGGGGCCTTGACTGCCTAAATACCCTCCCCACGTCAGATGTAGATGGGTTACAATAAAACCCGATCACGCCCTGTGCTGATCTGACCAGATGAGGCAATTATCGATCAGAGACCATTTTCATCAACCTTTAGGTAAGTTTAGTATATCTCAGTAGGCCTTTAGACCAGATTTATTTTGATGCCCTGGTCTAGAACTTGTAGCGTGTCTGAAAAGAATCCCCATTTTAGTCTTTTTCGTTCCTTAGGATGCATCCCCTAGGCTCCTTACTTCGCGGAGCATTGTCTCCAGATCTGATCATATCAGATGCGCGCTTTTTATTGTAACCTACAAACAAGGATCATAAGCAAGTCAGCCTGGGACCCTTCCCTTGCTTTCAGCTCGGTATCATCGGGACTTGGCCTTAAAGTTATCAACGCAGACTATTTAACGAACAAGCTTATTTCCACCCTTCACAAAATCATTAACAGCCTTTTTATACTAATCGGCTCTCTATGTCAAAACTGTAAAATGTGCAATTGTCCCTGTATGCTTGCGATAGTCCATCTCCACACTCGACCCAGAAATCCTTCGATCCTCATTCGTTGATCTCAAATGGCCAGGATCCTCTGTAGCCTGTATCACCATCAGCGGAACACGACCGCACCACGGAATCTATGAGCCAACGTTCAGAAACATCACAGAGACTCGATAAAGTGTACCAAATTCATTGACTCCTATAATTGCGTGCTGAGCCCCCTAAGCATGGCTTTTGTTCATATATCTTTCAGCTCATCGCGAGACAAAAGGTTGAACCTCTGTCTGCCCTGAGCCTCCATGACATGTATCAACTTCTGAATAAAAAACAATAGGTATATGCATGCATCCATCCCAATAGCAACAAACGCCTGCCCGCCCGGTTCATGCTGGTACTTCGTAACTATGTGTGTTGTTTATGCGTAAATGTACGATACCTCAACGCCGTTGTTTCATCAGTTGCCCATGTGTAGAACAACCCGTTGTGAAAAAAAAAAAAAAAAAAAAAAAACATATTGCCTATATGCGTGGTCCGTCATCCATTCATCCGTAATGTGATGTATTAAGCTTCTTCCTCAATCATTGCGCGAACCTCAGGTTCGTTGAGAAGGATACGCTTTCCAAGTTCCTCTGGTGGCTTGCCGTCTCGGACAGCTCCAAAGTCAAGAATCTGGATCATGTTAGTACTTGTTACTTTTAAGTTATCTGCGCTGTAACATACCTCGACGTAGGTGAGTGAATCACGCTGGACAGCAGCCACACATCGTCGTTCGTCAAATTTGACTTGCCAAACACCACTGAGATCGCTCAACAAGTCCTGAACGCATTCGCCAGTTCGGACATCCCACATCTTGACCGTCTTCTCACTGCCACTAATAACTTTCCGGCCATCGTGCTGGAAACAGGTAATAGCCCCAGTATGCGCCATGAGAGTATTGCGGCATTTGCCATTTTCTGGATCCCAGATACGAAGAGTCGAGTCGGCCGCCGCCGACACCAATCGCTCATCGCGAAGGTCTAACAAACCGACGAGCAAACTGTGTCCCTCGAGAGTGTACAGACACGCGCCAGTTGCAAGATCCCAGATCTTGACCAGCGAATCCATCGAGCCCGAGATACAACGATTGCGTTCATGGTCGAGGACGACAGAGTAAACCTTTTGAGAGTGACCATGGAGTACATGGAGAGCCTCACCGGTGCTGATACGCCAAACCCGGACAGTGCTGTCATAAGAGCCACTGACGAGGGTGTCACCATGAGCGGAAATGGCGCGAACAGAATGCGTGTGTCCGGCCAACACTCGAATGAAGTAAGGGCAGTCGGACTCATGAGCTGGGGGGCCAGTCTGGATATATCGACGGGACCCAACCTCAGGAAGTCGCCAGACCCTGAGCTGACTGTCCCTGGAGCCGGTGATGATGAGAGGCTTCTCGGGCTGCATGATGGCCTGTCCACTGGAATCTCTCCCAGTCTCGGTGGGCATCAGGATTTGCAGACAACGGACAGTACTAGTGTGTCCGTAGAATACCTGCTGGCAAAGGCCACGTTCGATATCCCAGACGCGAACAGATCTGTCAGTAGAGCCAGACACCAGCATGTTACCTTCATACTGTAGTGCCCAGACACCACCTTCATGACCTTCAAGCTTCTTGCGGAGCTTGCCCGTCTTAGTATCGTAGATGTGAATGAGCGTATCGTCGCTACCTGTAATGATCTTGTCTTCGTCAAACTGGAGACACGTAATAACGTGACGAGGATGAGCTGCGAACGCGACGTGGCCAGGTTTAACCTCGCCGCTGGTCCAACTCTTACGGATCATGTGATGACGGCGGTAAAGTGACTTGTATAGATGAAGCTCGCGAAGACTGGGCAGTCCAAGCTGGGGATCAGGGACAGCTGTAGCGGCAGCGTTTGCAGCAGACAGTGGTCCTTCCGACTTGTGTTGGCGGGCCTCGGGCTGCGACTTGTTCTCTTCACGAGCCACGGCTTCCTGCGCGCTGGCACGTCGCTTAGATCGCTCGGCCGAATAAGTGTTGATCGCTCGCTTGCGCTTGGAAGCCCGAGACTTGGAGGCTGTCTCTTGTCGAAGAGTCCGGGTAAGCTCGTGCTCAGTTGAAGTCAACCGGGTTCGCATGCTCAAATCCTTTTCATATCCATTTGCGCCAACAGGATCTTGCCAGCCCCAACCTTGGATAATGGCCTTCTGAAGTTCCCCAGGTGGGAGGGTGTAGCCATCTCTGTCAAACAGTTCCTTCCATCCTGTTTCATTACGATCAACAATGTTTCGCCAGTGCTTTGAGACTTGTGCAGCTCGACAAAGATCTCGGTGATCGAGATGAGACAAAACAGAATATCCAAGTTCCAGGGGTAACTGTCGTAAGAAATCACATTTGAGTGCTGGGTTCACAGCGTTGGCCACAACGCGGAGGGTAGGACGAGGACAACGGCGAAGAAACTGGTACATCATGAATGTCTTCATTTCGGTTTTCATGGAGTCGAATGCCTCGAGCAGTGTCTGTGTGTCGACGACCTGTAGTGAATCGACACCTTGAGGGGCACCATCAGTGCGAGCAAGGGCGTAATCATCCTGGGAATGGCCAGTACGAACGAGAGCAGTCAAGGAATCATCTTCCATTGGCTGTGATTCATCAACCCATCTTGAGGGATCTAGGTTCGAGGACTGGAAGCTAGGCTGTGTCTCATCATCGTCATCGGCAGTATGTAGCTGAGCGGCTGCCAAGGTAGGCGACAGTCTGGGACTAGGAAGACTAGCATCTTGGGCGGCAACGACATCGATACTGGGACGGGGATTAAAGGGACGGATAGGTTGTTGTAAAGATCCATCAGCATCAGCGAACGGTTCTGCGTCAGCATCAGTAATTGGTGGAGTAGCGACATTGCTGCTAAAGACAGTATGTGAATCACTCTCTACAGGGCTGGTGGCTTCGTAATGAGGGCTGACAGCCGAGGAAGATGCTTCGGGTGATTGATTTCGTTCATGGTGTGACGAGCGTCGGCGAGCTGATCTCTCAGCCGCACCAACGACTTCTGAAGTATCGGGAGTAGCAAGGAAGCCCCCGGAAGGTCTGGATGACCTCTCTCCTTGTCTATTCGAATTATAGGCAATGGAGCGACGAAGTTTGTCCGATACGGCGTTCAGGGGAATGGAGCGACCAGGTCGTCGAGGGTTCGAAGTGGGTGCTGAAGATTCGGGGGAATCTATAGTGGTAGCTCTAGAAGCGCGGGAACGGCGAGGATATCCTTCTGAGGGAGATTGTGATCGATGCTTGGGTACCCGGCCGAGGTTGGACTCTTGAGGGGACTCAGTTTTGAGTTGAGTGGGGGTAGAACGAGAATTGCAAGATAACTGTGTATATGTCAGCATGGTCTGTTCTTCATAGCATTTGTAGACAGTAAGTGGGGAGCATAACGTGAAAACTAACCTGATGATCCATTGGTTCATCTTCAACTTCATCGTCAGTCTCAATAGCACTTGGCATGTTATACGAGAACCGGATCAGTTCAGGGGGAGTAGGCTTCATAGCGAGAGGATACTCTTTTGTGTCTAGGTTCTCCAGAGGTACAGGGTCACGAACGAAGACCTGAGGGAACTTTCGCGTGAGACGAGTAGTGGTCGTAACAGTCTTAGTCTCGACACACTCGCTCACCTCGAGCTGGAAGCGGCGGGAGCGGTTCTGAGTCCCCTCGGAGATATTGACGGATACTGTTTGTGAAGCTTTGGGGTGACGAGGCTCAAGAGCCTGGCTAGTTGTGGGTGATGGTGTCATGATGCGGCCGGTGTTTGTGTGTGTTTGTGTTCATCCGTCAAATGCACAAGGCTAGGGACGAGTTCCGATTTAGCAGTCTTGATGGGATCAGTATCAAGACTGGTTCCGGAGCTCCAAGGCTCGTAGTATCAGAGATGTGTTGTTGGAAAAGCTAAGCTGCGCGGGGAACAAGAAACGCGAAAGAGGAGAAAGTGGTTTTGTTCCGGACATGTAGATGCTTAAGCGAAACTTAAGGTTGTCTAACGGCCAGATTTCGAAGGTTTGGTGTTTTCGAGCCCTTACTCCACTGACATCAGACTCTCTGGACTTGATCGAATGGGAAGACTGGTAGTGCCGGCAAATTTTGTGACAATATGGTCGTTGTTGAGATATGTCGACAAGGGGGACGGATATCGACAACGGACGCGAAGGGCTTTCGATATGAGGCTAGCCTCAGGCCCGAGACAGGAAAGGGGACAACACGGTCGAAACGCAGTAGATCGAAGCTGATGGAGACGCGGAAGCCAGGGCGGCAGAACGAAGGGTCGTAGGGCTATCTGACTGAGCGAGCACGCGTGCACTTCAAGGCTGGGGAGGCAAGGGGAGTGTACAAGGGAGTGTGGCGAGGAGGGTGAAGAGAAAACGAGTATAATTAAGAAGAAAAACGAGACACGAGGTAACAAGGGGCAAAAGCAAACAAAAAAGAAACCGTCGCCCGTATGATTCTGTGTCTCTGGCCCTTTTCTGTTTTGGGGGGAAAGGGCTTCGTTTTGCTGACGAGGCTTTGGTGAGAGAGAAGATGTGGTGCAGGCTGATGTGACGGAGGAGTTGTTGGTCTCTGGTTCTCGGGCCAAGGTGGATATGGACTCTCCATTTTCACGGCTAGGCCAATTGGGGAATAGCCTGGCTGTAGACTGGTTGGCCCTGCGTGCTTTCCTAAGACTTGGACAGGGTCTAGCCGGTGTCACAGGGACCGTGATTGGGTGAAAACGTGGTCGTCTTTGGGGAAGGGGAACATGACACTGGACGAGTTAAAGTACCTCTCCGCACGAGTCCAATATGACTTTGGAGGTGGTCGTGAGAAAGGGTACTTTTATGCACGTCGTTGCAACCTCATCACAGCAGCAGATGGAGTTCGAAATAGGGAATTAGGAAGGGACCGTCTGTTGGTGATTGTGCATCGCCCATGCCTACCTACCCGGTCTAGCGAGACGCTATTCGAAGCGTGCGTTGCCTTGGTCAGACCGGAACGAACCTGGCCCTACGACAAGTACGGTTACGGCCGAACCATGGCTCCGGCGACGCGACGGATGCTGGAATGAATTCAAGACAATGGAGGCCCGGGACAGGTTCTGAGAGTTAGTCAGCCCTGAAACTTAATTTGACGCCTTGGTCGATTCGCAACAGGATTTCCACGGCACAAATCGAGCTCCAGACTAGCAAGTCCCACTGAATCCTCCGTGCTGGAAATCAAGGCCCGTGATGGTATTCAGCCCAGGTTGCCTGTTGCAACCTCACGTGATATCTCCACGTCTGTGTTGGAACCCGAAGGGTTTGACAATGGCACTGGAACATTGGGGACGTCTGTGGGAATGGATCAATTACACGAAACAATGAATTGGGTTTATACTGGGTTCTATGCAGCTTCTATCGTTATGCTTATCTCCGTCAAGGGATAAACCAAATAGGATCAAGATTGATCCAAGGGAGCAGTCCAATGAAATAGGAGATAATGTACAGTAGTAGCAACTCCTTTTCTCTACTCTGGATACTCGATCATGTTTTTTAGCTGGCCGAGGTTCTGCGGCTTATTACCTGACGCCCCTTGTTTATATCCCATCCCTTCTTGAATCTATTCACAACAAACCTTCTCCTAACTCAATGTTTCTATGATAAATCATCATCCACCGTTCGCCGACTCCATTCCCGGCCATCCAATCCTTATCCACGGTCACCGCCGAGTCCTCGCCACACTGTAAAAATCTCACCCCCCGATCCAACCTCACGTGCTCTCCGATTCGGACTTAG
This sequence comes from Fusarium veterinarium, assembly GCA_019191175.1. Lineage (NCBI taxonomy): Eukaryota > Fungi > Ascomycota > Sordariomycetes > Hypocreales > Nectriaceae > Fusarium > Fusarium veterinarium. The sequence goes on from JAHARR010000028.1 coordinate 369,339, forward strand.
TCAGCCTACCAATTCAGGCCTCCCGTCGGCTTATCCGGATTTCCTGTACCGGACGGGTACCGACATTGGATGCGGGGGTGGCCCGATCGGGGCTTTGTTGGGCGATTCGCCGATTCTAGAGCTGGGCCATCATGATGCGGTTGAGGAATGTTGGATCATGTATTGAAACAGACGGTGAGTTTTTAGTTGATTCAGGGGTCATTCGCTCCGTGATGAGTGTATTGTGATCCATTGTAAACTGATGTGCTAACCAGATATCGCTGACATTCGCTTTTTGTGGTATCCCCAAGATCGCATGATACGCCGTTATCATGATATTAATCCAAAGTCCTCGCTAACATCCAATCATTTCCAAATATCGACTCTCATCCAATGTATCATGATATGTAAACTGGCATACGGCTTCCCAATAGCTCGCTTTTACTCAGCTGTACATCCAACTTATTAAAGTCGTGCAACATTAACCAGCATATCATGCGGAAAATCAGCGTGCACCAAACATCATCATGCGAGACCTCCTGTTCATACAAAGCAGCCTCGAGCCTAGGTCTAGGTTGCTCACTTGCTAACGAATACGCATCACTCACAGCACTACCAGGTCTGCTAGACATGGAGGGACGGCCGTTGGCCATGGGCCCAAGAGGAATGTTCTCCACGCTGGTTTGTAGACGAGGGGCTGGCATCGGGGGAGGCGGCGAGGACGCCCGTTCAATACCACGCATGCTGGATGCTTGGGTACGGCCTGTGCCTGCGCGGCGGAAACCATACCCTGCAGGGGCACCAACAAGGCTCGTTCTGCGATCTGTTGAACGGGCAGCACGAGGGATAACCTTCTCACGAATAACGTGAAAGTAAACTTCCAAAAATTTGTGCTGCCGCTCATCAGGACTGGCTTCGTGCATGTCCTCGAATCCGATGGGCGCAACTCTAGGCTGTCCATCCTGTCGTGTGTGTGGTGTAGCCGGACTCCATTCAGCGTGCAGAGATTGCGTATCGGACGAACGGTCTTCCCCGTCATTCAGTAGACGTAGAACTTCTTGGATGTGCGATCGCAAAACATCTTGGACCATTTCTCGTCGTTTCTTCTGTACCTCGGACTCATGAACCTTGATGCCCAACTGCTCTGCAAAAGGGGTAACAGTGCCGCTGGGTTCCTTGGCTGTCAAGATCTGATCACAATCGTCGATGGCTTCGTGGAGTGCCTTGAGGGTACACATCTTCTCGGTTACGCTTTCGTCCTTGTTGAAGGCTAGAATTTGGTCGACATGCTTCTTAATCTTCTCGATAATGACGGGGTTTCGACGGGCTCCGGGCAGTGAAGTCGGAACCAAGTCCTCGTAAGCTTCCATCACTTTGACTAATGACACCGACTGCTTATCCCAGCGATCTGATGTTGGGTTGGGAATATGGGTGAACATGCTGTTCTTGATGTGAAAAGTACGACTCAGCATACCGAGGATTTCGAAGGAGACTAAAACTATTAGTAAATGTATATCCAGCGAGGCAAAGAAACCCACCAGGAAACAGATGCGATGTATGCTTGCCAGCATCTTGGAAAGCACGGACAGCATTGTTGTTACATCCAATTCGGATAAGAGTCTGAGAAATCTCCTCGCGAGTCGCCAGCTGAAGGAAAGCCAAGTTCTCTGGATCATCTTCAGGAAATCGAAGGCGTCGCTGATCCAAAAGCACGCTGTAAATAGTCGACACATAGCCAAAACAAAGTTCCTTGACCTGGTCAACGGGAATCACTCGATTTGCTTCGAAGCGACTCCTCCCGTAAATACTGAAGGTAAACATTAAACCGAGATCAGTGACCTTTTCGCCAATGACCATAAAACCATTGCCTTCGGCACGATAACGCTCACGCTTGCGGTCGAATTCTTTCCAGTAGATACCCAGAGCCGCCAACATCTCGATGAGATGGCACATCGTCGTCGTCGCGTAGGGGCGTAGAACAGTCGCGGGCATTGTATCCCAGCTTTTACGTTTCCGTTGAAGAGCTACTGTCATAGTATGTGCATCGTATAAGCTAGGAGGGTTGGTAGGAAGATCGTGGTGCTGTGTCTGCGCATTGGGAGGCCCAACTTGTTTATGCATGCCCTCGTATTGACTCTTCTGCCACTTCTCCGACTCGTGCTCCATACGCTGTACGGCGCTGAGAAGTAATGTCCATGAAGCTCGCTCGTTATCAGCAGTATGGATACGCTCTCGTTTCGTCTTGTTGGCATATTCCTCTCTTGGGTTGATGTCCAGCTCAGACCACGTGTTTTCGAGACTCTCGGGACTTCCATCTAGAAAGTATATCTCTGCTCCGCGAATTGGGCCATGTTGGTTGTCTGGGGGCGAGACGAAAATCACAGGAGCTTCAAACTCGACCTCGAAACGGAGCTCGTCCCAAGAGAAACGACGGGTTTTGGTGAGTGCCCATTTTCCCATGACTTTCTCATTGCATTGAGCGTATCCTGCGGCAGAGGCGTAGTATTGTTGCATGACCTGCATGAAGGTAGCTGCCAGAGCAACCAAAGACACGAGGAGAGCCACGATGGCCACCACGACTTCGGGGTCGGCTTCAGCCATGGTGTTGAGGTTGCGATATTCTCTCGGCCTGTTCGTTCGTTCGTCTCGGTCTAGGATGGTTGGTACCACGTAAGAGAACGGCTAGTCGGAGTTGTAGAGCACTGGACAATGCAGCAATCAACTATGGGCACACTGGCCTTGCTCGTCGCGGGCTCGGAGGCTGAGTTTGACAGAGGTCAACACGACATGAAGTGATCGTCACGCACGGCCATGAACCAATTCCGGCGTATTTAGTCGTTCAAGGCGTCGTCATCGTTACAAAGTGGAAAAAGACTGAAGAAGTGTTGAAAGGAGAACAGACTGGACAAACCCACAGGCGCAGAGCCTGGTTTGAACTTCGCAGTCGCGCAGCTTTCTTAACAAGGACAGGGGATGCCACCCAGGGCTATAGAGTCCAGGGTTCAATTGGGTCAAGTGCTTATTGAGTGGATGCTGGAAGCATTGGGGGCTGTGGCCGCATCGAGGGTCGTTGCAGGCCTCAACTCAGGAGGTCAAGTAATCTTGAAGAAAAGGGTTTGGGTAGCGGGTTTAACATGGAATACCACCACGGATTTATGCATATTTCCTGCGTTTAAAAGTGAAACCTTGAGAAGGAAAGCTCTGATTGGAATTTTACCTCACCAGGTTATGAGTCTAAGATTGAGTTGGGTTGCGGCCCGTCATGACGTTGCGGCTGATAGCCCTAAACTTTAGCGGATTTCGCCCTGAATGGTTGGTTGATTGCGGGGAGCGGGCGCTAAAGTCATCCCGTCCCGGCTCGCATCAACATCTCAGCCTCAATCGGCTGGATTATTGGATGACAATGGGAAGCTGAACGCTTGATGATGACCGATTGATCATGGACTCCAAAAACAATCTTAATGTCATACTTATCTGGTGCGATGGTGCTGATTCTAGCGGATTTAAGTGGAATCCATAAGTACAAATGGTTGTTGGATAACCCCCTCCAAAATTTAAGAGTAAATCAGCCCATCCAAATGCTCGCCACAGGACGACAATAGAACTGAAGATATACAGAACGTGTAATATTGTAGCCGACTGTCTATTTTAACACACCTAACTCTACCCCGAAGCAGATCTCGCAAGCCTGGAAAACCTCGGTCAACAACTATGTATCATGTCGAATTGCAGCCACCCTACAGCTTCTCCTTACGTCCCCAGTTCCTCTCCCCATCCAGTATCAGCGCAACATGATTACTCAACGCCACAACATCGTCCTCCCTATCGAAAACAATAACCTCAGCATCATACCTCCCATCCTTGATAACCTTTGCACTGATCCGTATCCTCAACCACTCCTTACCCTCTCTTGGCAACGCTTTCTTGACATCCAAGCTCATCGAAACCGTGGGCATCCAAAAGATCTTGTCAAATGCAAATCTGTCTTCAGGAACTGGTGCATCCAAGTCTGTTGGCCGGTAGCCCTCGATTATGAGTGCGGGCGCGACGTCAGCGATGTAGCCGAGTGCCCATGTTGTCCAGCGTTCGTTGTTGGACATGCGGAGCCAGAGATCCCATGTTGCTGGTGGTGTTTGTTTGTACTTGGGGGAGTAGAACTCGACGTGTTGCATCATGGGTGCTACATCCATCACAACCATGTGTAAACGCTCCCAATTGGGGTCTTCATCTGTTGCGAGCTTGGTCAAGTCGACCGAAGGAGGCGGCGCAGAGAGTTCAAAGCCAGTTGGCAGACTGAGGCCTTGTTCACCATTGAGCAAAGTATTCGTGACATATGCCGCGACCTTCTTTTTAGACTTATTAGATATCCAAGGGCTCTCGGACAAGAGACCTTCTTGATACAGCGTAATATGGAGGATTGACAACGCTCGGCCTCTTCGAACCTCCTCCACTATAAGCACAGCTGGACCGATATGCGTGGCACTAAGGAAATGCCAATGAGCAGCGAATGTATCAGGTTGCTCGTAGGGTGCAAGGTAGATACTCGCCGCGCGCAAGAACATGGCCGATATATAGCCTCCATGGGGGACTGTGCTGGTTAGCAATGAGGTGAGCTATTGGACAAGCGCTTACCAGTTCCAACAGCAAATGCTTGATCGAGGTTGACTGTGAATGTAGTCATCTCTTGTTGCGTGACTCGTGAGTTCACTCCTAGGGATGGATAGCCTGACATGTTGTTCTCAATTGTTCTTCGTTTTGTAATGCACCGTGATTGATGGAGGGCTTTTGCTCATGTTCTGAGCTTTGATATGAGCATATGAGCCGAGGATGTAATGACGACAGGGGTACTGTAAGCAATTAATTGTTGGTTTATGCCAGTCCTCGCAAATCTATTTCAGGCAGCTGCTTCAATCGCATAACATGCAAGATGTAACATGAGCCGCTGGCCTGGACAAATCATACCGTATCGCTTAATGAACTTTCGCCAAATCATACATCTTACAGAGGTCTCCTGGCATGTACTGTCGATATTCATAATCTTCGTCAAGAATTACAGCTATGCTTATGAAGGTCTAGAAACTGTGATGGATCGAAACTCAAGACTTGAGTTTGAGTTCATGATTAAATTTACCTCATGCTGCCTTAGATGATGCTAAATCCAATCTCTTCACAATTTAATACATGATATCATGATTACTCGAATTTTAACTACGATCTTGCAAAGTTCTAATCTATACTGAGGATAGAAATACATATTCTGGCAGTAAACTTCTGTTTGTCAGAGCTTATACACCGGACTCATCGGTAGGCGTATCTTAGACACGGGGCTTCCGCAAAAAACGCACTGGGGATTACGTCCCCCACTCTCCCCGTACAGTTCGTTGGCACAGTCGGTGCACATCACAGTAACGCATGTTGTATCTGTGCATACAGATTGTAGACTCGAATTTTCCCCCAAACAATGTGCACAGTTCTTGATTTCTTGAGGTAAGATGATGTCCCGGAGCTTCATTTTCAACTCGGTCTGGTTGTGAATAAACTTGCCGTCCAGTTCCAAAGGGGAATTGCTATCAGGCATGACTTCAACCTTGCTGGAGAAATGAGCCAAATCACAGTCCCTTGTTATATGGAATAAAGACTCCCCTTGTAGGGGGGTTTTGATGACATTGTCATCGTTTCTGAGGAAGCTTGATATGTTGTGCTTGACCAGGTCACCTACAGTCGTTTCGCGGCTCTTGATAGTAGATACACCCAACACACAGGCACAGCATTGGAAGTTGCTCGGATCAACATCTTTGAGGTCAATTTCCTTGGGCCAGATAATTCGGCTGAGGCACTCGGAACATTGCACGGTTGGCGCCGCGCTTCCGCTTTCGCAGTAGAAGCACTCGGGAGGTTTCTCTTTGTCATCGTCGTCAACGACGTACTGAGCTTGACAAGAACCGCATTCAGTCCAAAGCACAGGTGTGCTATCGTCATGGTCCTCAGGTGCGTCGATGGGATTGCGCCCAGCGGAACAATAGCGGCATGTACGGTACGAAGTCATCACCGTGACTGAACGGCGACGATTGCATCTCTGACATATATCCGCGTGAATTACCGCTGCCTCTGCATTGCTTGGACGCCAACCAGTCTTCACAGACAGCTTAACCGTGAGACTCTTCTCAAGCTTCTGGTAATCCACCAGCGCCTGGAGGAGTTTACGGTCTTCACCTCTGAGAATGCTCTCTTGATCGGGTTGAAGCGAACGCGTTTTTTCTAAAACCCGGTCTGCTTCGAGTAAGAGAGACAAATACTCAAATCTCCACGTTTCGGGATTCTCGGTCGTGATCCACTTGTACCGAAATGCCACGAGCTGATGGAGAGCTACATCGATTAATGGGATTATCCCCCGGCTTGTGACAAATGCAGCAAGGAGAGAAGCTGGACGATCTGTAAGTTGCGTTCCAGGAACGACAGCATGAAGCAAGTAATTCTAGAATTTGCCCCCGTACTCAGGCATTATTAGTGCAAGAGGGATCCGAGGAGTCAGGCAAGGCCAAGAGTTCGTCATACTGGCAGGCATATCCTTCTCCTGTTGAACGTAATGCATCCAGATCAGAACATTTCCAAAGCGTCCCAGAATATCCATGTCGCACGACTTCCAGATGTTGAGTAGCTGTGCACGAGTAAGGGCTGCATCGTACTGATTTCCCTGTAAATCGATCGTGTCTGGATCTACACATACAAGTGGGAATTGGTGATTTGCAGGAAGAGCTGAGATCTCCTCATTGATCTCATGGAAAAAGGTATACGACTCTTCCAACCAAGTCTGTGCTTGCTTCTTGTCTCTTGCATCGGGTATTTGGCTAACCTGGGCTCTAAACTTTCCCAAGAGGCTTCTCTTTATGTTGTTGTTGCCAGTTTGGTCGCTACAGACAGCGCGCCAAAGTTGCCCGTAAAAGGGATGGATAGCGATGACTGATACATTGGTGCTGATAATTCGATCAAGCTGTTCCACAATGACGTTTTTGTAGTCTTCATCGCCATCAATATACTTCCTGGCCAAGTTTCTGCTTGTGTATATGCTGAATTGCCCGTTGTCGGTGTTGACACTGTCATATCGGACACGGAGGCAGCTGCGTGGCCCAGCAAGAGTATTGGTTTTCTCGAGGTTGTCAGAGTACCTGCCGCAGGATCTCTCAATATCGGCTTCGGACACTGTATGGGTGGTTAGGTCTCGTTTGAAAGCTACTTTGGAGGATTCTGGTATGTCGATATTTCCATCAGCCCGCATCCAAACGAGGAGCAGGCCTATAGTTAGTCGAGAGATGACTCTGCCACTGTATGTCGTAAGATAGAAACCGCCCCCTTTCATGGTAGATAGATAGAGATATGGACTCCAATTACTGATGCTGAAATTGGATCCGAAAGAAAGTACCACAGCTCTCTTGGTATGAAAACCATTGCCCGCGAGAATATGGGCGCCAGTAACCCAATCCCTGAAAAATTGACCTGTTACCTCATACTCCAACAGGAGTTGAAGCTGTTCGAACTTGTAATATCCCGAACTGGTCTCGCTTCGCCCACTGGTATGCTCGAACATGGGAGGAGCATGGGTATAAAGAAGGAGGATAGTCGCGTTCTGACCCGCTCTCATCTCCTGATACGCTTTGGCAAGAGCCGCTTTTGAAGCAGGATTTGACTTGTACTCGGAGTCATCAGGCGCCTCTAAAGCTTTAACGAAGTTGAGTATGTCGTCTTGACTCGGAGTGCTGGTGGCACTAAAAGGAGAGCACCATCCTGACCACTGTATCACGTTATCAGAAGTATAATTACGATAGGCTAGGACTCCAATGCGCTCAAAGCAGTCAGCAAGAGCCACGAAGTTGATGATATCGGGAATGGCTTCTTTCAACGCCGTAACACCGACGCTCCCGCCTGTTATGGCATCGAAAACGATCATCAGATCATGGACTCGAGATGGATTGCTCATGATGGCAGTTATTGATGGGAATAATGTGATGGATGATTGGAAAACGACTGCAGAAGCTGTGTGATGTTACTTATGACTAGAGGTAGCTCAAAGATAATGGGTGATGTGTTGTTGTTATTGTTCAATGATGAGCTGTTGTGTTGCGTAAGGTATAGAAGGAGAGGCACCATCAATGTTTTGAGGGCAGCCAGTCGTTAAGGTATCGAAACGCCCATTTCCCCGACAAGTACGCCTGCAAGCTCAGATATCGGGCGTGCATAAGGTAGGTAGCTTTTGATATGTTGCCAAGGCATGGAAGCTGGCAAGGCAGGCGGTTAGTTCTTATCTGGAAGGAGGCATGACTATAGACCCAGTTAAAGTAAGTCAGAGTGCTATGATACAGGAATCTGGTCGCATTGTTCTCTCTGCATTAGAGCATGGGATTATATTGCGATATATTCTTATACCATGTAATGTGAAAGTCATAACACCCAGTGCGTGCGCAGAATGCGTCGCGCCTCATACTCCAAATGGCATGATGAGGTTTCGTTACCGCATCGCAACACCTACAATTCAATGCTGTGAACGCCATATTCAATCAATACCAAGAATGCTTCTCGCAATTGATGCTGCCTGTTGTCTGTTTTCCGCTTTCGGTGACTTGGGTGATGGTGGCTTCAGCAAGCTTATGCCTGTACGATGCTTACCTAAGGCATGACGCGGTCCCCTGAACAAGCGAGGGAACGTGATGTCCATGTTTCAAAGGAGCCAGCCTGAGCTCTTCCATCTTTCTCCCTCTTCTTCTATTCATCAATTACATCAAATCACCATCTCAGTCAATAACCGTCAACAACAATGTCTCGATTCTCTCGCTACGACACCGACGAGGAGCGTCTCCCTGAGGGCATGCAGAGAGTAGGCTACGATGCTGACACTCAGGTCTACACGTTCCGTGACGCCGACGGCAGCTACTGGGAGAGCGCGCCAGGCAATGAATACGGCCAGCTCACAAAGGTCGGCGAAGCTCGTCCTGAAGGTCAAGAGACCGAGACCTTCCTCATGACAAGCCAGCAGCAACGCCCTAAGATGTCGTGGTTCACTGAGATGAAGCCTTTTCTCAACTTTCTCATGCTCGTCATCCTATCGCTCGTCCTGCTCTTCTGGTTCCTCGGCTACAAGGGTTCTTCGCCGGACGAGCGTATTCCCATCGCTGACTGTCCGGAGGGCACGGTGGCGTATGCGATTCACAAGGGCGATACATGCTGGGATATTGCGAACAAGAATGGAGTTAGCATTGATGACTTGAAGAACAAGAATCCGGACCTTGATTGTGAGGCTCTCAAGATTAACGATCGCATCTGTGTGCCTGGCAAGAAGAGCGTCGATTGAGCACGTCGTACCATGCGTTGTGGACGGGAGTACAAAGTATCACTGGGTAACTGTTGTAGCCGTCAGGTACGGCAAATGATGCGACTTGTCTAACATTTGAGCTGCGTCAAGTTGAGTCGGAGTGAGCTATGATGCTGTCTGAACAGAGTTGGTGACGTACAGACTATAGTCTGGGTTAGTGGTGCAGTGGCATCTTCTCTGACGCGTACTGGACATTGCTTGGTGGCAGTTCATAGCAGTGTTATGGCAGTAATATTTCATGCCTGACAGACCGTCAACCAATTCTTGGATGAAGCTGTATCTGATCGCTTGGTGATAAGCATCCGAGACCCAAACTTCTGGGAGCGTATCAATCAGCCTAACGCGTGTCAAGCAGCCAACCAACGTCATCACGGGCCTATCAGCCAACAATCATTGGCCATGGTTCATGGCTGCCATGCACCTGAGCTAGTGCAGCATCTCGGCCGGTGCCAGCAAACTCGAGGGCTTGTCTTGGCTGTCAAGGTTGCATTTATCCGACATCTTCAGCGATGCCTGGAGTAATCAGGCTTCAACAATAACCATCCCATCCCACCAGAGACGAGTCTAGACAAGGCCGACGAAACAAAAGACAACAACACATCACTCCCACCCACCAAAGGCGGTCAAGATCAAGCATTAACTACATACAACTTCATTCGGCGTCTTCTTAACCCGTCAGGGAAATCATCACCACAAAAAGCCCCGCGCTAAAAGTGGAAGAAACGAGGGGCAACACCAGACCCTGGCTTGCCTGGGCCACCACTGCCAACCAGCGCGTGCACCAGCAAGAGCGGGGCGGCTTGGGAATTTTTTTCTCTTCCATGCTAATTTCGACTCGACTCGAAAGGACCCCAAATAATTTAAAATTTTCGGCGCGGGTCTCTCGCGACTCTTTTCTTTCCTTCTCTTCACTACTATAAACCTTCGGGTTCTTTTCCTTTTTCCTTCTCTCTTTCTCTTTTTTTCTCTGTCGTTCAAGCTTCGACAAAGAAATCATCATGGATAAGGGGAAGCTTGCTCAGCTCCTTGAAGGGAGCCAAGTCCGTAAGTTCTATCTCCTACGTCAATGATAAACAGCCGGCAAGCTCTGCTTTCCCTTGCTTCTACTCGTTGCCTCGCTACATAAACTTCGATACTAACATTTTCTCTCTAGCCAACACAGAGCAGGTCAAGGCCGTTACCGCCGAGCTCCAGAAGAACTTCTACACACAACCCGAGTCGCTGCTCGCCCTCGTCGAGATCTCCCTCACACATGGAGACGCCGGTGTTCGACAGCTCGCCTCGGTCCAGGCTCTTCGTCTGATCCCCAAGTTCTGGGAGAAGACCGCCCAGGACCAGCGACAGCTCGCCCGAAACCACCTTCTTGAGGGTGTCCTCAAGGAGTCCTCCGCTGGTGTCCGCCACTCCCTCGCCCGTCTTATCGCCGGCATTGTCAGCGCTGATATGGAGAATGGTGAGGGTGAGGAGTTCCTCAAGCACCTCCTTCCTCTCACCAACAACGACAATGTTGTTGCCCGTGAGGTTGGTTCATTCCTCCTCTACGCTATCCTCGAGGAGGACCCTACCCACTTCGCCGACCACACACATGAGCTTCTCAAGCTCTTCCAGGCCCGCATTGAGGACCCCCAGAGCAAGGAGGTCCGCATCAACATCGTCCGTGCTATTGGTGCTATCCTCATGATCGTTGAGCCTGAGGAGGACCCCGAGTCCCTCAAGGCAATGCAGAACTTTGTTCCCAGCCTGGTCAACATTCTCAAGGCTACCGTCGAGGCTGAGGATGAGGAGAGCTACAAGATCGTTTTCGAGGTCTTCCACTCTTTCATTGCTTACGACTCTTCCCTCCTTGCCCTTCACCTCCGTGACCTCCTTACCTTCATGATTGAGCTTGGTGGCAACGTCAACGCTGAAGAAGACGCCCGATCTCAGGCTCTTGCTTTCCTCATCCAGTGTGTCCGCTACCGACGCATGAAGATTCAGGGCATGAAGGACATGGCCGCTGAGCTCATGGTCAAGGCCATGCACATTGTTACCGAGCTCGACGCCGATGACGACGAGGAGGACATGTCTCCTGCCCGTACCGCCATCAGCCTCATCGACACCTTGTCCAACGAGCTCCCTCCCCGACAGGCTATTGTTCCTCTCCTCGAGCAATTCCCCCACTTCGCTACCAACAACGATCCTAAGTTCCGTATGGCGGCTATGCTCGCTCTCGGTAACGCTGCTGAGGGTGCTCCTGACTTCATCTCTACTCAACTCCAGCCTCTTCTCCCTACCATCATCTCTCTTCTGGAGGACTCCGAGACTCAGGTCCGACATGCCTCTCTTGTTGGTTTGATCCACCTTGCTGAGGAGATGGCCGACGAGATGTCTTCTCACCACGAGCAGATCATTGCTTCCGTCCTCAAGAACCTCGAGGCTGCCTCTCAGGGCGTCTCCGACAAGAAGAACGTCAGCATCATTCGCTGCGCCTGCGGTGCCCTCGATACCTTTGGTGACGGCATTGACACCAAGATCATGGCCCAGTATGGTCCCAATTTGATTGGCCCCATGGTCCGTCTCCTCGACCACGAGGACTTTGGCGTCAAGGCTGCTGCTGCTTCTGCTATTGGTGCCATCGCTTCTTCCATGGAGAAGGGCTTCGAGCCTTACTTCAAGGATGTCATGTCTTCTCTTGGCAAGTTCGTCTCTATCAAGGAGGGTGAGGAGTCTCTCGACCTCCGAAGCTCCACCTGCGACAGCTTGGGCCGCATCGCCATGGCCGTCGGCTCTGAGTCTTTCCAGCCCTATGTCATGGACCTCATGTCCGCTAGCGAGGAGGCCCTCGGCCTTGACAACCCCCGCCTCAAGGAGACCAGTTTCATCCTGTGGTCCAACTTGTCCAAGGTCTACCACGAGCAGTTCGACCACTTCCTTCCCGGTGTCTTCAAGGGCCTTTTCTCTTCTCTCGAGCTCGAGGAGGAGGAGATCGAGCTTCCCGGTGTTGACGCTAGCCAGCTTGGTGACGGTGCCATCGTCGTTGGTGGGAAGCGTGTTAAGGTCAAGGCTCCCGAGACTCAGGACGATATCACCATCGCCACTGGCGGTGACGAGGACTGGGATGATATCGAGGACCTCGAAGATCTCGGTGCTGTGACTGCTGTCGCTCTTGAGCAGGAGATTGCTCTCGACGTCCTTGGTGATGTCATCTCCAACTCTTGCAACAGCTCCAACCTCGAGACCTACGTCGAGCAGACCATCGAGAAGGTTTCTCCCTTTACCGAGCACACATACGAGGGATGCCGAAAGACCGCCATCTCCACCCTCTGGCGCACCTACGCCCGTGTCTTCCAGGTCTGGGAGGAGGGCGCTGGTGTCAAGTGGGAGGCTGGTCTTCCCCCTAAGCACACTCCCCCTACTTCGCTCATCAGCATGGGCCAGGCTCTTGAGAAGGCCACTATGACCATCTGGTCTGACGACAGCGAACGGTTAGTTTACCCCATTGTCATTTCTGTTTCTGCCAATATGATGAATACCTTGCGTTATACCCAGCTCACTCAGACGCAAAATGCGGTTGCTGAGAAAACGTCTAATCTACTTCTGATTCATGGCACTGTTACTTCTTGTTTCTTGCATTCTTGTCTTGAATCATTACTAATAGTCAAATAGTTCCGTCGTTACCGACATCAACCGCAACGTCGCTGCCACCCTCAAGGCTTGCGGTCCTGCTCTTCTTGCTTCCAAGGATGGCCTCCTCCAGGAGATGGTTTCGGTCGTTGGTCTTATCATTACCCGATCTCACCCTTGCCAGCAAGATCTTGGCGACGAGGAGGAGGAGCAAGAGGTTGATGCCGGTTCTTCCGAGTACGACTGGCTCGTCATTGACACTGCTCTTGACGTCGTCGTCGGCCTGGCTGCTGCTCTCGGTAACAACTTCGGTGAGCTCTGGAAGATCTTCGAGAAGCCTATTCTCCGACTTGCCAGCTCCAGCGAGGACCTTCACCGATCCACGGCTGTTGGCACCATCGCTGAGATTACCAAGTACACTGGCGAGGCCATCACTCCCTTCACTGAGTCTCTTGGCCAAGCTCTTGTCCGCCGCCTTACAGATCCTGACCCTCTGGCCAAGTCTAACGCTGCTTACGCCATTGGTCTCGTTGTCCTCAACTCTGCCGACACCGGCAAGACTTTCCCCATGTACCCTCTTCTTTGGGAGAAGCTCGAGCCTCTCCTGACTGTCAACGAGATGCGCATGACCGATAACGTTGCCGGCGCAGTTTCTCGTATGATGACCAAGAACCCCAACAACGAATTCGTTGCTCAGGCTCTTCCCGCCGTTGTCAATGTCCTTCCCCTCCAGGAGGACTACGAGGAGAACGCTCCTATCTACGACAACATCTTCAAGCTCTACCAGCAGTCCAACCCCACTGTTGAGCAGCTTACTCCCCAGCTTATCAACGTGTTCGAGAAGGTCCTCAGCCCCCCTGAGGAGCAGCTTGAGCCTGAGACTCGGGAGATTCTCCAGCACACCGTCCAGAACCTGTACAAGGCTAAGCCTGACCTCCTGGCCAACAACCCCGGCCTGCTCAAGCTTGCTGGTATTCAGTAAACGGACAAACATCACGACTTGACGAATTTTCGGTTTGGTGGATTACATAAAAGTGACGAACTGCGATATGATTTGATGAAGAAAAAGCACGCACTAGACTACGATGCGTTGATAGAGTATAACGTAGTAGCACCATGCAAAGCAGTTGCATGGGTATAAAAGGGCATGGGATGGGAAAAGGAAAATTATGGATGGCAAGCGCTGGGATTTCACGATGAAGCTTTAATGGCTTCGAGGATAGAGGACTTTTGATACCTAGGATTAGAAAGATACCTTTCCATATGGACATTTGTTTCCTTCATACTGCTTCATAAGTGCACCAGCGCATGCATGTTTGATAAGATGATAACAGAATTGTTATCTTAAAACTTGATCATATAATTCGAAAGTATAACGCCATAGAATGCTACAGAATAATGCAATCACCAAATCCTCTTGGCAACCATCTCATACCTCATCACCTTCTCAAAATCATCCTTCTTCTTTTCCGTCTTCTCAACCCTCTTCCCCGGTCCTTTACCACCCTTCAACCCCTCGTTCCTATCAGCATGAATCCATCGCTGTCTCTCTTCTCCAACCTCAACTTGGCCAAAACCGCCAACTCGTCGTCCACCGGGTGTATCAAAAGATTCAGGAGCACGGCCCTGGTGTTCTGCACGTTTCATCTTTGCATATCTGTTACGGGAGTATTTAAGAAGGACCATGCCTAGAAGGAGTTTGAGAATGAGTAGGACGAGGAAGGCGATGAAGAAGACGACGACCATGGTTACGGCGGCGATGAAGTCGTCGGATGTCCAGGAGTACCATGGGCGGGAGTTTAGGGGTGAGCCGTAGGGATAGCCGTATGTTGCGCGGCCGAGAGAGTCGCGGATAAGAGAGTCGAAGCGGTTGAGGGCGGCTATCATAGCGGGTGATGAGGGTGTGGCTGATTCTTCGGAAAGGGATGTTTGTGTTGATTGGGGGATAGGCATCGGCATAGGCATAGGGAGATGTGTGGACAGAAGCATGTGGTAGGTTTGGATGGAGGCGCGAATAAAGAGACAAGATAGGGGTATGACAGCGAGACCAAGACGCTTGGTCAGAGAGGGAGTCATGAAAGCCTAGGGGCGTTAGTTGTAACACGAGAAGGGATGAGGACGGCTTACGTTGGTATAATAATCTTTACACAAGATATCAAGGATACGGCTGTAGAAAGCTGGCTTGATGTTGTTAAACTTCGTCACATAGGCGTGTTTAATTGTATCGACAAGCATCTCACTACCAATGACAATGAAGAAAGGGGAGAGAACTTCGCCTGACATGAGCCACGAGGGTAATACAGTAAAGCTGTGTGGTAGGATAGAGGGGCTATGATGGGGTACAGATGTCTCATCATATGACTCCGAGCCAGCACCGGGGACGCTGAGGCCGCCAACCTCGACGACGTTACGCATCCCGATGATGAACAGCATGATCCAAAGCTGGAAACGCTCGACAATGTCAGCGCAGGTGAGCTGGAAGAGATTGTCTTTCTCGAAGCGCTTGAAGACAGTTGACTTGATCTCAACGAATTGGTTCGAGAGAAGAAGAGTCAACAGGGCGTTGGAGTAAGAATTTACGGCAACATTGAGGGTGATGACCTGATAGTACAGTGCAATCGAGTGAAGACAGCAGTATACAAGAGCAAGCATAAACATGCCCAGCGGAAGAAGGACTTTGGAACGACCAGACGCATTACGTGAGAGCGTTTCCGTGCTGAAGAGACACTCCAGAATATCCTGTCCCAGAGCTGAAAGAAGTCGATCGCCGACTTCAAGAATGTTGTATATGACGTAGAGTTTGATGGCGGATTGAGCTCGAATGAAGTGATACATACGACTCGCGTCAAGAGTCATCAAGGCCATGGAACTGCATATTATGACAGCGCCTTGGAGAAGATCAGCTTTGTGAAAGGCCGAGAGATTTGAAGGCATGGACTTCGTCCTCCTATGACGAAATGCTCCAGACTTGGGTTGAGATCGAGACTGCAAAGGCTTGAAGTGTCCGTTTCCATTCCCGTTTCCGTTTGCCTTGAGATCATGACTCCCGTTTTCATCGTTCGAACGACCTCGAGGACGACTTTCACTGCGTGATCTTCCTTCATCAGAGGTCTCATCGGCTCGCGAGGTCCTACCTCTACGCCAAAGCCGTCCAAGACCATACCACACGAAGCCGAGGAGCCATCGAACTTCTTTAAGGATGACATAGCCCCACCAACGAACTAGCATGCTGACAGCCTGGATAAAGCGCATGGGAAGAATGGTGAAGTTCCAAAGCCAAGCATCGAGACATGCTAGAGCTCCAAAGTTAAGCGTCATTTCGAGATGGGGCGGTAGGAGGATCACATTCTTAAGACGCTCGAATTTAACGGCATTGGATTCGTAGGGGATATCGTAAGCGTGGGACTGGTGGATGTATAACGGACTAGGTCTTTGAGCTGCCAATTCCAGCTGTAGATGTGTAGGTAACGACATGGGCGGAAGAGGAATGATCGGTGGAATCGGTGATGGTGGTCGGAGTCCTGAAGAGTCCGTTTGAAGAGGTATAGCTGTTGCAGGTGTCGACCGGGCGCTGAGAACTGGAGATGTTCCACCAGCACCATCGAGGTTGAGATGTAAAGACGTAGGTCGTCCAGTTGAGTTGAAGGAAGAGTATCGTCTCGGTGAAGACGTCCCACTCGAATCACTGCCTAACACTCGACTCGTAGGGGGCGTGGATAGAGTTCTCGCTCCAGGCGATGGGCGTCGGTGAATGTCCATCTGAATATCTCTCGCAGTCCGCAGAGCAGAAGTCAAGCCAGTGCGGGCTTCTACGGCGACACCATTTTGCTGCGCTGGGGGAGTCGCATCATCGAGGCGCATCGTAGGCTGTCGTATAGCCTCGCGCTGATCCAGAAGATGTGATGCAGATTCTTGGTCAACTGACCTCCGTTCTGGCGCGGGGGCCACAGGTAACGACTCAGGAGAGTTTGTGAGGCGCTGCATCTCAGTCGCGGAGAGACGTCGAACATTAGGGTTCGTGGTATTGCTTATCGTACTGCTGCGACTGGCCCTGCCAGAGGGTACAGCAGTATTGTCATCCTGGTCCTTGTCTTTGTCTAGAGTCTCCTCCGCGGGCTCTTGTTCTTGATCCTCGTCATCCTCGACCGCTGGTTCTGAAATAGAAGAGTTGGACTCGACGCGACGCACGCTGCTACTCCTGTGGGAACCTTCTTCAGAAGAGTGGTCTTCGTCGGAGGTGATCGTGGGGATTTTGTCGTTTGTTGTGTCGGCGCATGATGGAGGAGGAGTTGAGGACGGTGATAGAAGCGGTGGGAGGTGATGAGAATTGATGGAATCGACGGAGGCGGCCATCACCAAGGCTGAGGCTCTCGAAGCATGGCTTTTTCCCTCTAGTAATGGGGTTTTCGTAACGAAGGTCAATCAGTTGGAGGTTGTCGCGTGTGGTGAAAGAAGAGATGTTGCAGTGGAAAATGGATTGTCAGCATTGAATCACCATGAGACAAGACGCAACTGAACTGGACTGGAGTGAACCGGTTCACTCGACAGTGGGTGCGCCACAGTGGAGTCGGCACCGAAGGTTCCCCTGAGCGGGAGAGGGTGCCCTGAAGGCACTGAAACTTTGGGGCAGTGGGGGTCTATGCAGGGGTTGTGTCAGTGGCTTGAGATGAGAATGGATCCGTGGATCGATACCGTGGCGGGAAGAGCATCGCGAATCTGACTTGGTGAAAGCCAAGACGGGTATAACAAATAGTAATTGTAGAACTAATATTGACCAAAACTTCATGCCTCGTGATGTATCTAGATTTTCCTGCAATGCCCAGCACTCCCTCTTGTTTAGCGTGTGCAGGTTCTAGATCCTCTGCCGTCATAAGGTTTCGCTTCAGTCCAAGACAAGGTTTCACTGAGCATGTCATACAACCATTTACATTCTTGAACCTCTATTAAGTATCTTTATACATCATTAACTCATCTACCTGACTCTAAATAAGGTACTCATCAAACCACTGCACGGCCTGGAAGAAAGCCTGCTCCTTGGCAAACTTCTTCCTCTTGTCCTTCAGATCAGCGCGCACAGCAAAACCATGCTCGACGTGAGAGAACAGGTTGATCTGGAAAGGCTTGCCAGTCTCGATCAGAATCTCCTCGGATCGGTGACGCTTTTCGGCGGGGAAGATGTTGTCGGTTTGAGCAGCGGCAATGGAGAGGGGACCGGTGATGGCCTTGAGCTCTTCTTCCTCCACGAACGAGGGGTGAGCGACGTAACCGACGTCGATGCCCGCGTTGTAGTTGCGAATAACGTACTGAGACTGTTAGCGATGTGCTTTTAAGTTGAGGTTAACAGCCGTACCTTGGCGCCGAAGCAGTATCCGACAGCTCCAATCTTAGTAGCACCCTGCTCCTTGAGCGTCTTGATAGACTCAGCGATAATAGGATCGATCTGAGCGGGGGTGTGGGGGTTATCGCCTTTGGCACCCTTTGTGATCCAGCTCATGATATCAAGACCCTCAGGCATAGGCATAGGCATAACATCGCCGTTGAAAATGTCGGGAATGATGGTGGTGTAGCCGTTGGCGGCGAATTGGTCAGCCATCAACTTGCTGTTGGCCCAGATTCCGAAGATATCGGCAATGTAGACAATTCCGGTACCCTTATGCGCCTTGTCCGCGGGAGCTGTCGCGATGTAGGCGTCAAGACCGCTATCGAGCTTGATCATCTTGCCTGTGGGCTCGCCTCTGCAAAGGAGGAAGCATTAGATATAAATTGCGCGAACACCATTTTCGGGGTAGACTTACTCATGGCGAACACCCTCGGTGCAGCACTTAGCAGGTTGGTTAGAAGCCATTGTGATAGTAGTTTTCTGTTTCTCTGCAGAATTGTAGAATGGGGGGGAAATTTCTCGGAGGTTACTTGGCCGAGTTTATATCCTCTTTCCAAGCGGACCCAGGTCCTTCCGAGTGACGCAATTAATCGAGGCCGACATGCCGTGTTACCCCACAAACAATGGCCATTCCGTGAACTATTCCCGTGTGCTTTCTAAGCAACCTCTCTGTGCTAATTGGTGAAAGGTGGGATATCTGGGTCTGGGAGAGGAGTCTGCTTGTGGATGGTTTTGAAGCTATCCCCATTGGGCTTCATTTTTCGCTTTTAGACTTTAACTCCGACGGGATATACGGATATGGACATTGGGCCAAATGCCGAAATACGAAACTATTCCACGGCATGGCATTTTGACTTTTGAGGAAGTCGGTGTATGTGGGATGTGGTGAATGTCATTCATTATTCGTATAGATGGTATCATTATATGCTCCAGGAATGCAAGTAGTTGTATAGTACACAGCGACAATCTCATCACTTTTGCCGAATGCTCTTGGGTTTTCTCTTCTTGAAGACCACAGTCTGTACACCCGGCTCAGCCTCCTCTGGCTCTGGCTTTATCAGAGGTTCAGCAGGTGCCTCTGTCTTGACGTCGGTGTTATCCTCCGTCTTGACTTCTGTCGCATCTTCCGTCTTTACGGTTGTGTCCGGCGTCCCATCGTCCTCCTTCTTAACATCCGTCGTATCCTCTGTTTCCTCCTTCATAGTCCTAGACGTAAACGTCGATCCGCTTAGTAGCGCATCGAGTTCCTGATCTTCTTGTTGTGGCATAACTTTTGAGTCTCGTCCCCATCGCCTGGGCTTCTTGAACAGTCCGCGCACAGCTTCCTCCTCTTCCTTCTCATCCTCCGTCGCTTCGCGCTTCCGTACACCATTGGCTCTAGCTTCTACCTTTGCTTCTTCATCTTCTTCTGTCTTCGTCTCGATAATTCTTGTATTCGTAACTGTCCACTCTCCAGGCATGGCCATCTCAGGTCGAAAGTCACTCGGCATCGCGACGCCCATGGCAGCAAGCTGTTCTCTCTGTTTCTTCAAAGACGCTTCTGTCGGTGCGCTCTGCTGCGCGCGCGGCGCAGGTCTTGACGATGGGCCTGCCGCTGCAGATGAGGCTCCGACAACTCCATTGAGACGTTCGACTTCCCGCTTGGCGCGGTCTTTTTCGCGTTCTTCTCGCTCGTGGTTGCGGTGCAGGTCGCGGAGGAAGCGCTTCAGCGCGCCTTGATGTTTGGCAGTAGATTCATGGTTTTGGCGCTCGAGTTTTGTGTCGCGAACATAGGTCTCGCAATGCTTGCACCAGTATTTGGGCGTGGATTTCCAGTATTCTGACATTTTGGGTGGTGATGTTGAAAGAAGGTTGCCTGAATGTTTCTAGAATTGGTGGCTTGGGATCAAGGTGCTTATCCTGAGCTGCAAGGCTAATATGTTATGTTATGTGTATTTTTCGTCTGGGTGGCTGTAACGAAGCCAAATCTCCTACTGGAGCAAAAGACGTGCTG
>JAHARR010000290.1:0-13341 GCA_019191175.1 Fusarium veterinarium
ATAGCTGTAAGAGAAGCTAGTTAAGAGCACCTATATAGTACATCTACACAATGAATTAGGATATCGCGACGCAAACGCCTTCTTATTATAACCTCTTGACAAGGCCGCTACTCTTTCTACCATGAAATGGATGAATAATAGATTCCCCTCCTGTATTGTTCGATTATCTCTACGTAATGTCGCATGAATCACTCCATTCGCATTTGAAATGATCATTATTTACTGCTGGCTGTCGACTGATAATTCTGCTTTAAACAGGTGTAAGATACACAACGGTTTTCAATCTTATGTAACTATGACCTAGACTTTAAGTTTAAAGTGCTGTTAACTGCACTTCAGTTACTCTCGCATCCCCTTGTCTTTGTTTTACTTCTCCAAAATCCCGGCCCAATTCTCCTCGTGCCCATGTTTCATGGTCTCGGCACCCTTGGTGAACTTACCCCAAGTCTCCGCGCTGGCGGGTCAGTTTCTATTGCCCGTGTTCTTCTTGGGCTTACTTGCTACCAACCTACAGACAAGGGCGTCCCAAAAGACCGGTTCGAGCTGGTAGTACGAATACCACTTCAGAGTGTAGGTACAAGAAAAGAACTGTAGTCCTCCTATTTAATAATCTAGGGCAAGACACAGACTGGTTCTTACATTGCCCATCTCTACTTCGTATTGCTCTAGTACAGAATTAGAATGCTAACAAATCAGCCGAGAGCGCCACTCCATTGTATCACGCTCTTAAGCGTATCTGGAGGTGTATAATAGAGGTGGCATGACGGAAGCCCCTGGTCGAATGCGTCTATCGAACATGTCTTATGCGTAGTGACCTGACCGCCGGTTTGTTATGGCTGGTTCCTGGTAGAAGCCTTTTCACTTATGTGAGCAACTTCTACCCCTATTGCTGAATTTCATTACAAATAATTTTTTCACTTGCAAAATAAAGAAGCCCAAGGACTTCCACACCTGGGGTTGATCTCCGTCTTGCTTAGCAGTGTGTTAGCTTGGCTGGTCATCTGTCGAGACAGATAACAAATGGGCAGGATCTAGATATAGCATGGGTACTGGCTTTGCCAAAAAGGTTCCCGAAGCCCCCATAGCTTCCATCACGTATGGTCGCGGCATAAAAGGGTGAAATGCGAGGCAGGACGGTCGGGGCCGAAGCATATCGGAAGAGAAGACCGCCAGAGCATTGGCGAGGAAGTCCAGGTCCAAGTTTTTGCCAACATTCTGCAGGCGCTGGAAGTAGAGTTCGCCGAGAAGGAACGATTGTCTCATAGGTAGGAATGATGCGAGTCAGTGCCGTATGAGAGGAAGGTCAAGACCGTTCAGAACTTCTACAAGGCGTTCCATGACATGAAGACATTGCCAACTCTCACTTGCCTGCTCTGTTATCGGAGGTACGGCGGGGTCGAGCTAGAGGATGTCGGGTGGGATTGGTGGACAGCAATTCCTATCAAGAAACCAGGCGACTCACCCTTCAAATGCCCTCGGTGCTTGTCGGCGGGGCAGAATATTCGCGGTTGTGCGGACTGCTTGAGGCACCTCAGGCGAGGTTTGTTGTCTCCAGCAGCGCAGCTCCATACGTGGCTGGGTTGCGAGCATATGTTTCCCGACAGTTGAAGGGCTTACCCCCGTTGAAGAGAAGCTGATTGCGCTGAACTCGTGTTACGGCTTCATCACCAGATATAGCATCTCAGACGGACACAGGCAGGGCGTATCCAAGGCATGTGAAAGGGCACATTACAGTGTTCCCGAACAACGTTCAGGAGCTCGTAAAGAATGTTCTTCCCCATCCGCTATTAAAGGTGCTGGATGATATCCATGTGTCGTGGCAGGGCCACGGAGAAGACGCAGACGGCACATATCGTTTCGCCAACAGCGCGTGGCATTGACGACCACGATCCGATCGACATTCAGGAGATAGTTGGGGCGCTGTTAGAGGAACAGAACGCCCCTGGTGTGGCCACCGGTTACGATTGCGTCAATAGGGACGATGGGCGCGGGGCTGATGACAAGGGCGAGCGCCTTTACGAGACCGGATCATCGGGTATATTCGACTTAGATGGCTGGCCCGACATAACTGACGCTGGAAATCTGCGACATCTTCTCGAGTCCATGGGCGAGGCCGCGGTCGAGGACCAGGGGCGCAGAAATGCGTGCAGAGCGTCGGCCAAGGTGTGGTATAACCGAGTTGCCGAGCCCAGCCTTGCTATTTCTCGCGGCGAGGATTTTGCTGATCATTTCGATACGTGGTACCTGGCAAGAACGTTCCCCAGTTTGCTCCCCAGAGGCATGGGCGGACCCCGACAGGTCGAAGGATGGGTCGTTGCTGAGAGAGAGGCTGCTCTCCAAATTTGCGAGGCAGAGTTCGCTGCGTGACGGCAGGTTTCATCGCGGAACATAACCCAAGAAGCTGTTGAACAGACACTAGGTGTTACGTGCAACCAGGGATACTTTAAGATTACAGCCGAAATGGTAAAACCTCCAAGGGGCAGAACTTGATCATAAGACAAAATGAAGATACCAATCTGGATCAATGGACCAAATACACGTAATGTCTGACAGAAGCATGGGCAAAGTTAGTGCAGCGACACGGTGGGGGATTTGCGTCGCATCTCGGCTTCCTCTTTCTCGTCTTCAATATAAGGGTGCGGTCGAGGAACCGCCGAGTGAGTATGGCAAGCATCCGAAATAGCGATTTTTCACAAGTAGAGCACACAATCAAGGAATTGACAGCCGCAAGGCTCGAAAAGGCGAGTATCGAGCTGGAGTCCTCCGGTAAGACTGCAGATCCGGCTGTAAACCAGCTGCTGAGGAGCCTGTCATTATATGGCTATCGTCAACCAATGTCAAGGGAAAGTCGATTGACCATGCGGCGGAAGATCAAGTCCCCTGATAGTTCGTTACAGCATTCCTGCGATCTGGTACATGCTCAACCCGAACGATATCACTAACCCGATCAAGCTGAAGCTGACAGCGTGCCGTACCCGCGAAACCGAGGAAGCCGAAAAGTTTCTAGGTCTTGATCAAGCGTACAAGAGGGCCCGACTCGCCATATCAGATTCTGTTACAGTAAGGTGCGGGTTCACCGTCAGTAGTTTACTACAATGCTTTTATGGAAAGTGTCCCAAAATGGACTAAGCGTGGCGCAAGACCCATGCACAGCCAGAGTCGAAATGAACCCCGCCATCTCTCAGTCGTAATAGCCTCATTGTGTCTCGGCGGTCTGGAATCAGGTGCCGGTGTTAAGATGAACCTATGATCGCTTTAATAACCTGGAATTGATCTTGCTTAATAATCATCGCTTGGTCCGGTCCTGGATAGAGTCCACATTCATTCATTCATATTCTTTGATACTGATCTGGATGCTGTTAGTGAGCGAACAGGACAGGGACTATACTAGCGTCATCAGTAAGTGAGGTGTGCGCCACATCTAGTCTGTTTTGGGTCACTTACAACAAAATTACGATGGTGGACTACTGACTGTTGACCCGCACCTTACTGTAGTTTGGCCATCTTCTTCCACCGGAAAGTGTCCATGTGTTTTGAACATTACGTGAACGTTGGGGAGGAGTCGGTGTTTGTCCTCGTCAGCCAGTACAACGTGGCGGTAGAGACGAACGAGAGGGGCGCTCTCCACCTTCACGGCCTCCTCTGGCTCCAGGGAAACATGCATCTAAGTACTCTTTCGAGGGATGTTTAGGGAGAGGAGCACGTCGCATACCGGAAACGAGTGATCGATTACGTGGACAGCATATTCTCGGAGGTTCGTCGTTCACCAAGTCGAGGCATAGAACCGAGAACAACTGACACGTCCAGCAGGATCTTGACGAAGGAGCATCGACTATCATGCGAGCGGAGACGTCGGTAACGGCAGGGATTTCTAGGCTGATAGGCAATACGCGTCAATTCGCCGCATCTTTCGAGGAGGAGGCAAACTTCTATGCCGGCGCCGTACAAGTCCACACGCATAGTCCAACGTGCGTCAAGTATATCATTGGCAGACAACAGAACGGAATCCTTACCGGTTTGGCGCACCTTGGCAAGTGGTAGAGAAGACATGTTTCACGAAGGACGGACTTCTGCGCATCCGACGCGGTCACGGGCTAGTGAATCGATGAAACAAAGCGATGGCTATGGGGTTGCGACACAACTACGACATCTCTTTCATCGTGACGAAATGCAAGGGCTTGTCGCTGATATATTACGTGACAAATTATGCGACCAAGGTTGAGGACCCGGTGTGGAAGAGGATCGTGGCAGCCAAAGAGCTGATCTGGCTCCTGAGTGACGGCAAGGCTAGAAGTCAGCCGAATGACACACGAAACTCGACTGGAAACGCGAAGAGACAAAATGAAACTTGGCAGCTCCTGTTGTGAGTCACCAATCGAATTTGCACGGAACGAGCTTTGTCGCAGGTCGAGGCGGTGGCCTATTGCCAGGGTTGTGGCAAGGAATTCACGAACAGCAGTGCCTGGACGTTCCCGAACGTGTGCACCACGTATCGGCACGTCTTCCGGTGACGGCACCTCTCGAGACTCGCCGCCGGTAGGGTCGACGGATACGAGCAGGCCGGAGAGACGGTCACGCCGGGCAAGGCGGGACAGAGGATCTCATTGTTACAAGCGTATCTGCAACTCGGCAGGCTTTGGAGGGTCTCGCTCTATACGACTATATATCGGTCGTCAAGCTGAAGTGGAAGGGGCAAGGTATCGCCTCTGGTGAAGTGGAAGTAGACAGGCCCTGGCCATCATCCAAATCATGGATCAGACGCTGCGGCGACCGAAGCAACAGGCTATCGCGTGGCCGCGACGCAGAGCCCTACTGACTCACGCAACCTGCGTCAGAGCAGCAGTACAACACATTCCGCTCTTTGTGCATGGGACATGTTCCTGTGCGAGGCATCTGATGACATCAACAACATCTGGAAAAGACACAATGCGTGTCCTCCCAGGCGCATTGCATGGCTAGCAGACAACATACAACTGCTGCGGCGATCCGCCGAGGATGGGGCGTTGGATGCCCGGCAGTGGGGGGTCCTATCAGGCAAAAGCGATCCGATTGCTGATGTGACCGGATCGCACAGCACCGACAGGAATGGATCGCACAACGCAGCAGTGTATCGGCCGGATGGCATCGGTACAGCGACCCGCCTGATCGATGTATTGAGGAATGCGATAACATGAACGGTGATAACGGCCGCGTCGAAAGAGATCTCCGCAATGGTCGAGCAAATGTACTAGTTCCAGGAGACCGCATTGGCGTCCGAGGAGGACCAGAATGCCGCGATCATCCTGAACGATGGCCTTAGCCCTCCTCAAAGGACCGTCTCGAGTACGGGAACGCCAAGGCAAGAGCAACTAAGGGCTATCAAGTCGCGGCAAATCGGCCTCTCCCGCGAGCGGGAAAAGGCTTTTCAGGGGATGCAGAGTTGGCCAGGCGCTACGATACCCATCGACAGAGCCACAACACGCGGAGGGTCCGAAGACTTAGAGCAACAGAACGGCCAGGCCGCGACTTCCGACTGGATGGAGGACACGAATCCATCAACAAACATCATGTTCGGCCTGTTCACATCGTTTTGTGAGGTCAGGAGACAAGTGGCCAAATCCCTGACGCTCAACAGAAGACAGAGCATAGCCTTCTGGCTGATCTGCCGCCAACTTGACCAGGTGCGCCGAGATGAGCATTGCACCGCACAGCTATGCTTATTCATCGGAGGCAATGGAGGTACCGGCAAATCGCGGGTTATCGCCGCCATAGCCGAGCTGTTCGCCGTAGGTCACAGTCGCATCGCTTGCTCGTGACTGCAACGTCCGGCACAGCGGCGGCAAACATTAATAGAATCACCATCCATTCAGCTTGCAATTTCTCCAGAGACACGAGTACGAGAACAGGCCGCGCCATCTAGCTCGGCAGGCCTTCGTATCGACGGGCAGGCCAAGATGGACTGGCAAGAGAAATATGCACTGATCATAGATGAGGTCGGCATGTTGGGTGCGAGGATGCTATACGCCGTCAATGTGCAGCTGCGGAGGCTTCGAGAGTCGACTGAAGATTTCGGCGATATCCCAGTAATTATATTTTGCGGGGACTT
Organism: Fusarium veterinarium; assembly: GCA_019191175.1. Lineage (NCBI taxonomy): Eukaryota > Fungi > Ascomycota > Sordariomycetes > Hypocreales > Nectriaceae > Fusarium > Fusarium veterinarium. Next base: position 6,086 of record JAHARR010000290.1, read on the forward strand.
CCACCAGTTTCGTCCAGTACAAGAGTGGTCAATACTGCTCCCAAGCTCAAGCTTCCCACGCGGGCAAGGCCACGGCTTCGGTCTCGAGCAGCAAAGACAACACGACGTCGCCTACGTCCTGTGGAGGAAGTTCACCGTGGTGGTGCTCAAGGAAAAAGTTCGTGCCGCGCAAGATCCACGACTACGCAGACTCATAACGCGTGTTCAGCGGAGAGCCCAGGATCAGTCGGATGCCGAGTTTCTGAACAGCAACTGCTATCACGAGGAGAGACGCATTCCATGGGAGTCGGGTATCGCAGTGGTGACGCCACTCAACAGGAACTGATGGAACCTGAATGTAGAGGCAACACTTGCGTTCCAGAGGCAGCGACATGCCCCTCTCCACACCTTCGTTTCCGAGCATAAGTGGAAAGACGGTAAGCCGACGGAGGAAGAAGCGGTCATGATGTTGGGCCAAGGCGATGATAGCGCTATATCGGTGCCTGCCGTGTTTATGTTTGTCCTCGGCATGCTGGTGGTCGTGAAACAGGATATGCATCAAGGACTAAGACGTGTCAACGGCGCTAGAAATGAGGCAGTGGGGGTTGTTCTCGACAAGGCCTTCCGGGCCTTGGGATTAATGCTGATACGGTCCTCCACTTCGGGCCGCCCGCGGGGCTTCTGGTAACGTCGGAGACGACGAGCGACCTCCACTTTGTCGGAATGCCTGCAGGTATCATGCTCTTGACGCCTGTAAGTGCCAAAATCGAGTGCGTAAGAAAGCGGCCATGGCAGCAACATGACGTTTCCCGCAAGGGCTTGCCGTGCGCCCCGGCGTTCGCATGTACGGACTACAAGGTACAGGCGAGAAGTTAGACAGGGTCGCTCTAGAGCTCCGGGGGGACAAGAACCACGAACATCGACGGCCTGCTGGTTCCAAGCCAGTGTGACACATACAGTCTGTACGTTCAGCTGTCGAGGTGCAGATCACTTGACGGCATCATGCTACTTTCCGAGGCGCGAGACAGGGACTTCGTGGGAAACGTGGTGCCAGTGGAGATGGCACAAGCTGAGCTGAGATTGGAGGAGATGAGCGGACAGACAGTGAGGCAAGCAGAGTCGATGATTTGGTCGGAAGCCAACACCGGGGACGGGTGCAGGGCAGACATTGCAGAGGAACGTTGAGGAATTTTGAGACGGCGCGAACTACGCGAGTGGGGTTCGACACGACTATGACACGTTCAAATTCACGTGAATTTTTGAGTGGGGATTTGGCCTGGCCCCGCTTTTTCGTTCGTCCTCTTGACGCCTTTCGTTCCTCAAGGCATCTGGTATCTGAATGTGGGGGTCAGTTAATTTTCGCAGCAAGGTAGCCGGAGCGAGTCGCCAGGTCAATTGCAATAGGCCAGTACATTGGTATCTACAACCAAGTTGACACGAGCCGATAAAGGAAAGGGCTCTATTTTTTCTATTCGTTCCACTTAGGTTTTTATTGTGACGGTACAAGCAACAATCAAGGGCTGGCAATTGTGATTACAGCAAGAGCTGGCATGTTCCGTTGCTGATGGAAGAATGGCCTCAAATGGCGTTTCTCGTTCTCGCTGTAGCATGGATTGAACTGTCAAATCGCATGTCTCTAAGTAATTTTGTCTTGAACCTCATCTACATACAGATGAAGCTAGGTGTGGTAACAATTCAACTGAGTGCAATGCCATTCAATTTCCTGAAAAATTGCCGTGATGAACAGCCGACCCCGCACCAAGATCCTCTGTTTGCGCGGATAGACGAGGGCTTACCCAATATGTTTGGAAGTTGTATTGCTGTTGTTCCATCGATATCGTCAAGAAGAGCCTGAATTCTTGAACTTTTCACTGCCTTTCGAATGCCGGGGTCCATGTTGATTGACTGGAAATTTGACTGGTTCAATGGGGCCTGCTGGAGGTCGGTTCTTCTTAGATTCCACCGCATGATGCGGTGCTTCATCGGTGATAGGTGGTGCAGAAAGGTTGAGGGAAGCTCTACAGACGCTGATCGATCGAGGCGCGTGTTGGACAGTCGCTGGTGTTGCTATGATGGCTGGCAGGTCCGTCGTGGTTCTCATAAGCCATGGCGGTGTTTCACATTGCACCATATGGTGACCCTTGGATGGAGAGAAACAAAGCGCGATATTGCAGCGATTGTGGTTGATTGTTGGGATTAGCCTAGTCTAAAGCGGGTGATTTGTTGTCCCCCTAACGGGTGGTCGGCGATCCCGAGGTGGGTATGGGACAGGGGATGAAGCAGTCAACAGGTGGAGACTTCCAATCGCTCGACAGGAGAATACTTACTTAGTCGCACGGCCTCAGGCCCTGGAATGGGAAGAAGTAGGTGGTGTTTTGATTGCGCATAGGTCCAGTACCAAGTTCATCTTTAGCGCGTCACCATGCATCAATGGAGGCAAGTTTCGATGTTTGCTTACAAAGTATCCCGTTGCCGCTCTTATCACCTATTCGTCGAACGGCAACCATCTACTAAATTTGTCGACCTTGTTATTTGGACATCCCGTGACAAATTTCTGATGCACTCGCCGGCTCCACACCTCAGCCCCGTTTTTAGGCAGTGGCGAAAACGCTTAAACGACAAGAAAGGGAGCCATATTACTATGAGAGGTCAAGCCAGCCTAAATCAAGCTTTCTCAGCAAGTTAATCTGTCAAAGATCTGGTGCGTGTTATTGAACGTTCCAAATGGAGTCACAAATCAGTAGTTATCGGCCTGCTAGCGTCTTCAAACAGGGACATGGTCTACTGCCATAATGAAGATTATGGGGTAGCAAAAGTAAATACAAGTTCTGGATATTAATGCTACTACAGCCAGAATGGAAATACGCATGTGGATACACATCCTACATACCTTCCGCTTTGTGCTGACTGTCGAACCTCCTTTCACTCGATTCAAGCCACACGGAGCTGTGTGGTTTACTTGGCAGTTCCTAGCTAGCCTGGCTCGAATTAGTACCAGACAATGTGCAAAAAAACATGGAGAGGCGACCTACATTTCCATGTAAATGCTACAGGAATATGATGCAGAGGAGGAATATGCAGGGGTTTTGTTGACATGTTCATCCAGGTGATCCTTGACAGGTTTGTTGGCGCTAGCGAACATCGCGAAGCAACGACATTTTATCTGCTCCGCTGAATTGTTTGCCTGTATTGTGAGAGCTCTCGTTTTTCTGTTAAATACCTTACGTATCTTGGTCATATCCCTCTCAAGTTGCGACTGTGTATCTAGAGCACTTTACAAGAATCAGGTCCAACATCCTTCCTGCTTCTACTACCATCTGACGAAGAATCATGCCTGTGCAACTCCTACCAGCATCCGCTGCTGCATTTGCCCCTCGAGCTCCATCCGTTGATGTTGCCTTGGGTTCAAAGGTTGAACAGTGGCTCACACAAACTCTGAAGCGTATCAATAGGGTCAAACGCCCTCTTAACTCCGTACTGCAGCACCAGCGATGTCTCACCGAAACTCTTTCGTCGCCGAATGCCATCTGGACCTTGACATCGCTTATGCTACCCAAGACACCCGAGTCTGGCTTTAAGCGGGATGCCAGCAATCCTCTATTCGAGGCCATCATGAACTATGTGCTCGTCCATGTTGAGGCTTACGTTGTTCATGTCGACATGGTTCTGCGAAATGAGGTCTCCTACAAGCTCACAAAGGATACCATCGATGCGCTCGTTGAGTACCACAAGGAGATTCACTGTGTCGATGCAAAGGCCAGCACATACGACTGGACAGGCAAGGAGCAGCAGTGTAAGAGGCTTCACGAAGACTTTGTCCAGGGCATCAATAAGTTTGTTTTTTGCACCCACGTCTCTGCCCTTGAGGGGCTTGAGGAGGGGGGTACCGGCGAACTCCTCTGCGGCAAGAGTGAGGAGGTCAAGAACTGCATCAGTGCTCTTATAAAGCCTCTGCTACCTCCCCCTACCCCCCATGTCGTTGAAATTGTCCGACAACCTACCCTGCTATCTAGCTCTCTTGTCAACAATACATGGTCGCAACATGGTCTTTGCGGCAACCTTGTTGCTGTTGACTCATGGAGTGCGCTTCCCTCAAGCCCTAGTATCCCATCATGGGCCGACTCAAACACAAGTCCTATGACCGTGAGCGATGTGTCGCCTACTCCCGCGTTCACTCACTCTCTCTATGACTGGCCCGGGTGCTCAACTCAAGTAACAACCCCTATCCCCGCGCTGCCCCTCCCCATCATGCTCGCTCCCGCCCATTGCGATGTTAGTGTGGGTATGGAACACATGGGCGGTATGGGTAGCTTTGGCTGTTGTCCATGTGAGTATGCAGCCACATGTGATGACCAGAGATGAGAGACTTAGAGTATGCCACCACGAGGCGAGAATTCTGGCACGTAACCTTTAGCAGGCCCCTTAGCTAATCTCTGCCTGATTAATATGTGATCAGGATTTTCTGTCAGTAACGCGTTAGGATCAACTATGGGGTCGGATTACGATTACATGTGATCAACTGTGGCTGTTATCATTCTCCTTAGCGAACCTAGTGGGTTCAGAATTGTTTACCATAGACAGAATCTTCTCTTGAATGTCACGGCGGCACGTTTCTGTCAAGATACAGTGACACGTCTAATAATGTATAACATATCGACAGAACCATCGTTGGCCAATCTGGTACTGTGCCTCTCCGTGAGGGATACCATCCAGGACCACCTAGTGGGCACCCCCACCTAATGGACCACCAAAATTTCTATTTTCCCATACAAACTCCGAGTTTCCAAGTACATCGCATTCAGCCAAGAACGTAGATACTCGCAAACCTATACCAATGTTGTATAGCAGTTTTCATGAAATTTTAATATCGGCTTAACTTTTCCCCGTTCCGCCTCGTGGTCTAGTTTTCTAGCAGTTTGAATTCTTTCGCATTTCTCCTCATCTACCCTACGGGACTCCATCCACTTGAGCCGAATTTTCACGTAATTTTCTTGCCGGAACTCCTTCCACAATGGTTCGCCGTGTTTATACCGAAGATGACGTAGCTGAGGCTATACTCTATATTACTGATAGAGGCCTGTCACAGACGGGGGCGGCCCAGAAACGTGGAGTACCTCGCTCGACCCTTTCTGGGCGACTTTCTGGTCAAGCAAGCAGGAATGAACGGATCCAGGCCCACCAGCGTATTTCAAAGAGCCAGGAGGAGACCCTCCTTCGTTGGGTGCTGCGACAAGAGTCTCTGGGCTATGCTCTCTCGCACAGCCAGCTCCGCGCCTGTGTCGAGGCCATCCTCAAACAACAAAGCGATAACAAGCCTCTGGGTAAGCACTGGACTATGAGATTCGTCAAACGTCACCTAGAACTATCTACCAAGCTTGGAAAACGTCAGGAAGCCGCCAGATTTGATGGATTTACTCCGAAGGCGGTCAATTGGTACTTCGATATCCGGGAGAACGAGTACGGCTGGATCAAGCCTGAGAACACGGTTAACGTGGACGAGGGCGGCATAATGGTGGGTTTCGGTAAGTCTTCTACAAGTACTCTATGGGTTTTATAAGGCATAGCTAGTTGATTGTCCATGAGGCCTGGACAGCCTTGTAATCGGGAGCTCTGACCCGAAGAAGAAGGCGATGTTGAAAGGCGTTCAGTCGCGCACGTGGACCTCGTTTATTGAGGCTGTTACTGCAACTGGCCGCTCTTTAAAACCGGGAATTGTCTTTAAAGGAAAAGAGCTACAAAAGCAGTGGTTTCTTAACGAATTCGAATTGATAGCGGACTGGCACTACATCACATCCCCGAACGGCTGGACCGACAACCATATAGCTCTTGAATGGTTGAAAGACGTCTATCTACCCCAAACGGAGCCTCGTGATGCATCGGATGCGAGACTCATTATCCTTGACGGTCACGGGAGCCATGCGCAGGTAAGCATTTTGGTGTTTTCGCCGCAGAGTTAGCCGCTATAGGGCCATTAACAAGCAGTCAGGACGAGTGGATGGCGACGTGCTTTCTGAACAACGTCTACTGCTGTTACCTACCAGCACATTGTTCCCATGGTTTGCAGCCGTTAGATAATGGAATTTTTAATGTTATAAAGGGTGCGTATCGGAAAGAACTCCAAAAGCTGGCTAGTTTGACCGATTCTGCGCCGGTTGACAAAGTCAACTTTATTCGGGCATACGCGAAAGCGAGGGAGGTGGGCATGAGGAAGGAGATTATCTTATCCGGCTGGAGGTTTACTGGAAATTGGCCAATAAATCGTTACAAAGCTCTAGCACATCCTGAAATTCAACCGGACAAAGAAAAACTGCTGGAAAAGTTCAAGACGCCGAGCCCTCCTCAACTGCACTTAGATGATACGCCGAAAACGAGCTGGCAAGTAAGGGAAATGGCCAAGCACCGAAGTCGTCCGACCAGGCAGAAGTACAGTAAGATTGCAAAGGGGCTGGAAGCTTTAGAGATGAATGTTGCCGTTCAGAATGCGCGGATTCCTGGCCTCGAGGAGCAGATGGCTCAGCTGCGGCGAGGGAAGAAAAGAAAGGCGGTACCGAACCCGAACCGACGATTCATGGCTCTAGCGGAGGCTCTAGCGACTGGAGAAGCTCATCCCGACTCAAAAGAGGCAGAAATAGAGGTGGATGTGGATGAGGAGGTCGAGTCGATGATTGAGGTGGGTGTCGGGTTAGAGGACGAACGTGGGGACTTTACGGTCGTAACAAAGCACTGCCAGCGCACACGAAGCGGTCGGGAGGTCAAAAAGCCACGCAGAGAGTAAAATTCAAATAACTTTATAGAAACTCTCTTTAAAGCCTCGTCTATTAATTGAGAATCGGGCCTGTTTTTGCGGACATCAATATTTGGATTTTGTATGGGAAGATCGAAATTTTGGTGGTCCATTAGGTGGGGGTGCCCACTAGGTGGTCCTGGATGGTATGATATGTTACCAGTTGACTGTCCATTCCAAAGAGCAAACAAGACCATATGGAGGATACGCTTTCACCTCCTCACTTTCAACTGCGTGAAGTGGAAAGAAGAAGTCCGTCACACCTGAAATGCAAGACCACAACTATGTTTTATCTCGATAATCCTATCTCCATTCAAGTTGCTAGCCTAGGAGAAACCCAGGGAGTAACGTAACGCAACCCCACCTCCCCTCCCCCCCAAAGCTCTGCATCCGTACCTTCATACTCGCTAATGTCCTTGACGGGCCTGGCGCCTAAACTAGCAGTGAGACCAGCTTTGAAGAGTCTACCATCAGTAGTTTCCTCGGCCATCTT
>JAHARR010000291.1:0-13189 GCA_019191175.1 Fusarium veterinarium
TCTTTTGCTCCAGTAGGAGATTTGGCTTCGTTACAGCCACCCAGACGAAAAATACACATAACATAACATAACATAGGTGGCATACGAAACATCCTCTACGACCGTGGGCTCATAATGCTTGTGGCTGGATACCATAAAGGATTCTCAAAGACGGAGCGGCTTAAAGTTATCCACCGATTTTTACCGCGCGAAGTCAGTGTCTTGCTGATTTATTATTTATGGCTCGTGTTGCCATTTTGGGAGGATGTACAAGCAAACGTTTGGGACAGAACCGAGCTATCTGCCAACTTATGGGCCCCGGAAGAAACACTTGATGACCTAAATGATGATGATGGGAAAAATGGATACGGGACTGGCACTGATGGAAGTGATGGCGAGGAGGACATACGTAACCGTCCTCAAAGAGAGACGAAAGCCAAGCCGCGCTGTCTAGGTCCCGGCCCACATTGGACATCTGCACGGATGACTCGCATCCTACGACAAATGAGCCTCCAAGGTTGCCAGAAAGGATTCACTATCAGTAGCTGGAGACATCTCTCAATCGCAATTACCCGGCGCTATTTTCGCAATGGCACGACAGCTCACGCCGCTCTTATTGGCGAGGTAGATGAGGGCTACGGCAGTGATAGCAATAGTGAGCTGGAGCAGGATAGCATCTGGGATGCTCAAGCTTGTCATGGATCCTTGACTGCCGGGCTAGTGTACGGCAGGCTTATTACAGAAGGGTGTTTCGAGACGAACGAACGACGGGTTAACTTCCGGTTCATCAGCGAGGAGTGGCATCGCTTACTTGGTTTCCCGTCTGCCGTCAACGGATTTGGAGAAATCCTCACGCCAGGGCGTAAACGAAAAACGCCGTCGCTACATTATGAGGCGATGAGGACTCTGCAGTTGCGGCGATGGAAGGCCCTGCGGAGAGTCAATATCGATCAGGAGCTAGGTCGGCTATATGGAGATCATGTCCGGTTCCGCGGTAAGCAACGGGAAGCAGTAGATGCGATCATGATGAACAAGAGCCCTATTGTTGTGATCATGGGAACGGGTACTGGGAAAAGCCTCTGCTTCATGCTACCCGCAGCCAGCTGCCCCGGTGGACTCACGGTGGTGATCGTCCCGCTTGTGTCTCTTCAGGGTGATTTAATGGATCGGTGTCAGAAGCTCAAAATATCCTGTGCAGAGTGGAGAAGTGATAGGGTGCCGGGAGATGTGTCGATTGTGTTTGTGACGCCTGAGTCAGCCATGACCAAGCGATTTCTGGACTTTCTCGAGTCCCGGCGGGTCATGGCCAAAGTAGACCGGGTCGTTATCGACGAATGCCATACGATTATGGAAGGAAGCCTGTCTTTTCGGCCCAAGCTACGTGAGCTGGGTACCCTCGCGTTGGTAGGGGTGCAGATGATCTATCTCACCGCGACACTGCCGCCGGCAGATGAACCAGCTTTCTTCAGCCTGATCAACGCACGGCACGAAGATGTTGTTATGATCCGGGCAAGGACAACACGCAGGAATGTGGCTTACAGTGTTAGATCGGTCCCGGCCTCGACCGTTGAAGAAGCAATTACCGCCATCGTCGAGGAGGCAAAGGTGACAATTGATCAGAAGCTGGAAGAGTACCCATGGCCGGCCAAGATTATTGTCTACTGCCAGCGAGTAGAGGCAACAGAACATCTGGCCGCAAAGCTAGGTTGCGATGCTTACCACCGAGAGATCGACACAAGGGATGGGAAGGCAGAAAGGCTCAAGTTCTGGATGAGTGGCACAAAGCGTGAGCAATATGGAGACGGGCGAGTGATCGTGGCGACAAACGCGCTTGGACTTGGCATTGATGTACCTGATATCCGAGCGGTGGTACACGTAGAGATGCCGTATAGGATGGCCGACTATGCGCAGCAGAGCGGGCGCGCAGGTCGAGATGGACAACGCAGTGAGGCTATCGTCATCCGGCTGGATGTGCAAGGTAGTTCTAGGAGGCCACGGCCACTGGTATCTGAGCATGCCGCTACGGATAGCTACATCAGCGGCGATGTATGCCGGCGCGTGGTACTTGATTCTGTTATGGATGGACGAAATGATCGAGAGGACTGTGAAGAGGGCGAAGAGCTATGTGATGTCTGTCAATGCCGCGTGGACGAGGAAAATAGGGAGAACGAAGGCGGTATGATAGAAGATAGAGAGGAAGGTGATATGCGGCAACGGGAGCTAGAGGTGGAACATGCTCGGTATCGTGCTGTGACCCTGGTAGCCCAAGAGCATCAAGACTTTTTGGACTACAAAACGAAGCTCGTAGATCGAGTCCTCGAGGGCTGCACATTCTGCAAATGGCAGGGCTCGGGTGATAACAGGACGCACTCGGGGTTACGTTGCGATAAAGCAATCGAAATAGGTGGGCAGGTACAGGGGGCATATGAGCTTGCCGTGAGTATGGAAAAGTTTATGCGGAGAAGCAAGGTAGTAGAGAATTTTGGTTGTTGTTTAGGGTGTTTTGTGCCGCAGGAATTATGTAATGGCTGGGAAGAGAACCGGGAGGAGGGTGGCTGGAAAAGAGTTGCGAATGGCAAGTGCCAGTATGAGGGGGTCATGATATCCATTATTGCCTGGGTATGGATACAGTTACCAAGTGAAAGTGAAGGGCTATATAGTCGGCTTGGGTTTTCCTACAGTGATGAGTGGACGGATAAGGAAAGAAGGGAACAAGTATGGAGATGGATGGGCAGAAAGGTAATTTGGGGAGGTACAGAGGCGTTACGAATTTGTCAAGTTTTCAACGAGATGATAGACTGATATGGCAAAGAAGAGTCTGTAGTTATCTAGTGTGCTCCCTAATGATATCCCTAATGATATCCCCCGCGTCGTTTAGCAACCGATGAACTAATTTTGGTGGGAAATGAAAGGACGATAGTATGACATGGGGAAGCCGACGAACTAAATCTGGGGTAACTGACGAACTCCAGTTTACCTACAGGGCAGTATAGAGATGTGTCTGGTTTTCAATATAACAATGGAGTCGCTAGTTACACATCTATAATCTGGTGTATTGATATTATGTTATCCTGTTTTATCTTAGTAACTATATAGTAAAGACACCTTATTATCGAGGAGGCGGAGGTGGTGGTGGTGGTGGAGGAGGGGGAGGTTGTAGTCCTCGGGGCGGCGGCGGAGGCGGCATGGGAAAGCTCGTGAGTTTTTCGCCACCAGGCAGCCCTTCGTTTCTCCCCCTAGCTACTCGCTTCACTATAACCATGTAAAAGGTTATGGAGAATGCAAATGCAAGCCACTCAAGCACCTGTAGTGTACCTCCGACCTTGATATGCAGTGAAACGGCGCCCAACCTCTTCGTGGCGAACTGCAGTGCATTTCCCGTCTGAGTGGTGGATGCTGCACTGATGACAGAAATGGCGACCGATGCCACAAGGACCTTCTCTGACCAGCCCTGCTCAATCAAGCGCCAACTTTGTGCTCTCCTCTTGCTAATCTGTATACAAACGCGAGTAATAAAAAGAAGGATGCTGATAATGAAGAGCACCCCAGCAAAGGCCTGCAAACAGAAAAAGATGCTTCGTTGCAGCTGAAGGGCAGTCTCGAGAGTACGCAGACTAGGGACTGGAGATCCCTTGCCCCCTCGACCTAACTGGGAGGTCAAGGCGGCACTGAGTGACTGCGGAGTTGTCGAGTAAGGGGTAGCCACGCAATTGTGACTATTATTTCCAGATATACATACTCCTATATATATCAGCCTCGGACTTTCCAACAGAACAACCCACGGGAACATCAGGCATAAATAGAGAAAGCTTACCAAAATAACCAATTCGAAGTTCTGCCGTGCTTGAACTGTTGATCGCCACCAGGAATATACTGGGTAACCCAGGACTATTAGATACGCATCCTGTCAGGGATAGTGCTGTGTTAGATTAGCATATGTTATAACGAGTATTGAATAAGTAAAGCACTTACTGTAGAATACTAGGCCTGCAACAGGGAAGATAGAGATGACTAGCAATTCCACAATCCTGAGCTCTTATATCACAAGGTTAGTTGATTCTCTATACTGTATGTATTTGTCAGACTTACGCATTGGAGCAAGAACAGACTGTATAGATATTAACAATATAGGAAGGTATTAGGGTTGAGGTGTGTAGGGTAGTAAGTTGACTAATAATAACTAAGGAATAAGTGTATTTGTTTTTCTTCAGTGGCTGAGCGAGAGTAGTAAATAAATATTAGACTTAATAGATATATAAGTAATGTTTCTCCTGTTGTCAGGGCTCCTTAAATAACCTTCGCGTCCTGGACTTCAATCTGCTATCTATATTGCTAAAAGTAACAGACTGTCTTCTTACTGAAGGCGCTTAGCACCATCATGACCATGTGTAACCGCGCGAGTATGTCGCCGTCTTGCCTCGAATCCTCTGTGTTGGTCCAGCTAGAAGTGTGTGCTTTTGTCCAAGCGTGCTGGCTCTAATCAGTGGTGGCACGGGGATCATCAAAGCGTTTAGCCTTGCAGCCGCCCTCCTGTTGCTTCTAGTTCAGACTCGCTCTATATTTACTCAAGATCCATTTAGTTGAAACATTCAGCCCTCACGAAGCGATGCCGGCGGCAAAGGACTGGCCTCGCCGCGTCATGGATCCTACCCCAAACGCACTCTAGCATCACGACCCAAGGCTTTCCCCATATGTAAGATGGGCAGTTACGTGACAATGTTGGCCTGCTCAACGCGTTAGGCCAGGATACAAGAGAGTAGTCTAACATGATGCCATCCACCTAACACTGCAGTAATGCGACCTAGTAGGCCCAGGCCAGTCGCTAAAAAAGAAACAGGGTATGTCAGTGAGCTACCCGATATGCCTCACCAGGCCAGTAGAAAGGTCTTTGGTAATCCCAACCCTCGAAATAGGGCATTTAATTGGGTATCAGCGCTCTGTTGGCTCTCACTTTTCGAATTAAAACAAAGCCATCGGACCTTCTGCTGATCCTTCGCTCTTAACTGCCTAAGCAAGTAACCTCCGACTTTAGCTGTTGGTGCTATACTTTGCTTTTATCCTGACCAGTATATCCAGACTAGGCTGATAGAGGTATGCAGGCGGTTGCAAAAGGTTGTTGGTTCAGATGTGTGGTGGATCTAGGCTTTGAAGGAGCACTTTTATTGGCTGGACCCTTGGCGAAAGTTTGGGAACGTCAACCTACTAAAGATTCATAACAGGGATTACAAAGTTAACAACCAACACCCAAAAGATAACCAACTGTAGGTAGGCAAGGCAGAATCACCCAAGTGAAACCAGTTTGTCCACTTTTACCAGGCAGAGTTCAGTCAGCTTCTAGCTTCTTCTGTACCAAGGGGTTCTAAACGCCATTTATTTTACATAGAATTCTACATAATTTAACCTACAAGATAATTTCTGAAATGTTAATAGGACCACCGGTTTTCAGCAGTTAACTATCTCACCGCTAGAGAGCACCCGAGCTCCGTTGTCTAGAAGCCTCTGGGGCGGCCGTTGCCAGTTTAGGACCTTGTCACCCCTAGCCCACGCATCCCGCCGCCTCTCATAAAAATTATCCACGGTCGAATAGACTGGCTGCCCATGTGCATCTTTCAGGCAAATGGTCTTCTGCGGTGGCTTGGGCATGGCCGGCAAGTCAATGGCCCTTGGGACATCACCTACACAGACTCCTGCCCTTCGATCCTGCCACTCTTGCAACATAAGCTGATATGACGCAACTGGATGGTCTAGCTTTACCTCCGGATGCTTCACCCACTTTGACGTAAGGTTGTCAATGTTCTGATCTTCGTGAGGTATATTCCGGAGACTATTGTCTTGAGTAATAATCTCGTAGGTGGTGAATATAACGCCTTTGATATCGTTCCGGTCCTCGACGTACTCCTCACCCTCTACAGGTGAAGGGTAATCCATGCGAGCCGCAAAGTTGAAGTCAAAGAGCATGATAGAGTCTGTCGACTCATCAATCAGGAGGTTTCGTGGGGCAATGTCTTGGTGCGTGATGCCATATTTGAGGTTCAAGTCATCCACGACCTTTATAAGCTGCCGGAGCCACTCCAGCTTGAAAGCGCGCGACCTGTTCTCCTCCAGATTACCGCCGGGCATATAGACATTAGTGAATCCGACTACCCGACCCTCGAGCTCGTCAACGACCACCCGGTCAAATGGAACGATATTTGGGTGGCGTGGAAGGCGCATCCACAAATTCATCTCCTTCCAGGACATTTGTGCATACTGCCACAAGAAGTAGTATTTAAAGATAACCTGCCCAAGAGTCAGCTTCATTACAGCACGAGACAATCTAAGAGTGGAAACCTAGATTTTACCTTTTTAGCAGATCCATCTTGGCATGGAGGGTATGCAACAAGGTCCACGTCAGGACCAAGCCTCTCGAGTTCCTCGAGTTGGTCCCGCCGTACTATCTGAACTCCTTCCGGGAGACAAGTGTCTTGAAGGGATGGATAGTGTATGCAGCAGGTCTCATCGTCTTTTGGATCGTTGTATGTCGAGATGATCTCACCGGTATGCGATATATATATTCTGTAAATATCGGGAGATAGTTGATCGCTATAGCGGCTGAAATGTTCAATAGCGAGACTTTCGTCGTCCTGCTCCCCGTCCATGGTTACGGAAACGACGCGTCTCTGGTCCCAATCAGTAATGTGCCAAGTGCTGGGACCACCAACAGGGATACTGCCGCTCAGAGAAAAATACTTGGAATCGTCATCAATCATATTGCTGTATTCTCTGGCAAGTAGGGCACAGAGAGTAAAGAGGAATAGAGCAAGGCAGATGTAACTATATAGTGAGAAGGAGGATGACTTGGAGAGTGAAATGGGTAGAGATAAAAAGAGTGCGGGGTTACTCATTGTAATCCACTACTATGCCTATTTGGCACTATGGTGCACTGTGTGGAAAGTGGTCAGAAAGTGCTCTAGTTGTGACTCGATTCGTTACAGGGTTAGCAGCCGCGCGGTTACGATTTTTACAATAATACCTAGGCATAGCCCTTTTCCTTTTTACCTTACCAACTAAGTTATAAATAAATTAAATTAAGTTATAGAGCTAACAGAAAAATAAAATAAAAATAGTAATAATAGTAGGGGTAACCGCGCGCCAACGAACCTGGCCGGGCTCTGCTTGACCGGCTAGAGAGACGTGGACTGATGTCCAAAGGGCGCTTGCGCCTTTAAGTCTGAGTATATAATGGCGATAACTATCGCAACTAAAAGATAGGAAGGCAGTATACACACCAAGCACATATATCGAGCCAATACTGAGATCTACAATACCTATTTTATAAAAGAGATTCACACAAATCATCGTCCTGAACTTTAGCCTACTACTAAGCCAGGGTTAGTATACTCATAGCTCTGCTGCATGTTGCAGTTCACTAACTTTCGCAGTGCAAAGGAAACATATATTTCAAAGCAGCTGAAAGATTAATCCACTATGGCTAATCAAGCACAATGGATTGAGCCTGAAAATATTGGATGGGCAGCAGAACAATCTAAGGTGTTCAGAGGCCATTGCTACTGTGGATGGTATCACTTTTACGGGCTCTGTGGACACTTCGTACAACGCCAACCCCTCAAGTGCGGCCGCAAGCGTACGCGTTCTGGTCAGAGTGGGTTCTGCGACGCTCCGAAGGCCGCGCCGCAGTATAACGTAGCGGATTACTGGGTCAACGCTTATTGTAACCACTGTATCGGAGGACAGTAGCTTGATGGATTTCTCGAGGACTTGATAGATCGGGAGGAACCAGGGGGGGAAGGGGGGAACGGTATCAAGGGTGATTTATGCAACATTATTATAATGATTTAACACGGTGGTTTAGATGTATATGTGTATTGTATATTTGTAACGATGAAGCGATTTTAAACTCGGCTTGCTATCCTATAGTAAGGATGCTCCTAGATACCAGGCACTTATATGATAAGTAGTTACGTTAGCCAACCAGGATATATTAAGGGATGCGGACGTATAACCGTTGATTGTTTTATATTAGTGGTAAAGAATAAAGAAGAGAGATAAGGAGGGGATAAACGTAGGTAAAAAGAAGAATGATAAGTAAGTATATGCTAGATGGGAAAGAAGGATGAAGGTGAATAAAAATAGAATGTCTTTGTACAGCATAAAGGGCAACTAAGGGTAGTAAACAAGGAGTAGAATAAGGCTAGGTATAAAGGAAAGGCCATATGTATATAAGTAAAGGTATAAATGAATTAAGATGAGTATATATAATATAAGGGTTAGGCAATGAATAATACAAGTAAGGATTTAATAATTTAATAACGAGGAAGTAAAGATATAAATAAGGAAGGAGGAGAAAGTATGAAATATAAGTATAAGATAGGAGGAGAAAAAAAGAAGAAAAAGAGGGGTTAAAATGATAAGGTAGTTTAAGATTAAATACATAAAGTAATAAAAATAAAAATAAAAAAATTACTATTTATTCAAGGTTAAGGTAAAGGGAAAGTTATAAAAAGGGGGGAAAAAAAAGGAAGAAAAACCAAGCAGGTAAGGTAAGGTTAAAGAAGTAAAGGGTAACCTCTAACCTCTAACGTAAGGGTTGTGCGGAGCAAGGGGTAGTTTAAGGGGGAGAGGGTAACCGCTAACCGCTGACGTGAGAGTTGTGCGAAGCATTAGGGTTAGGGTTATCAGTATTGCAAGTAGGGCCAGGGTTGGCAGGATCGTGAATGTCTTTGTCAAATTCAAGCGTTGACCAGAAAATGACAATTAAAATCTGCCGAAAATCAACGATAATAGACAACCAAATAAAAAGTAGATAGAACCGTAGTCCAAGGCGTAATTGAATAACTAGTAAGTACCAAATCCATTTTAATCTTAATTCGCGCCTTCTATCTTATTTTCTCTAGCATATTCCATCATAAATCCAGTTCGAGACTCAGGCCTGTCAAAATGCTGCTTACCAAATAACTTTACACCCTTGTTCGTGGCTCCCGGCGGCGACCAATGTCGTTGCGTTTAAACGCGTACGGTACCCTGGTCAGTCTCCTGGAGCCAATGCGATGAAGAATAAACGCGTACGCTGAATTCACTTTAATGTCTTAACCCGAGAGGAGACACGAAGGCACGTGAAGCTCAGGGTTGGAAGGAAATCATGCCCAACCATGAAGATGCCCCCCAAATGTATCAATAGTCCATGGCCAAAATAAGTTAAGTCGATTCTATAAAGAGACAGCAAGTCTAATATTCAAGATACTGTACAGCAGTTATTGTCTTCTTAACGTAACTATCAGATTATAAAGAGCATATATAATACTATAATTCTTAGTATAGAAGCAAGCGTCAGATGTTACACTTATTCTTCTATAAAACTACTATCTACTGCACCAGTCTTCAACTTACGCATAAAGACGAGAGGCATTCTGCCAAGTCAGCGCAATAATGTCGGCATGCCGGCAGTTGGTATCATATGGGCTGTCCCATCCCTGCATGGCGCGCCTCGTAATCTCACTTGATTATCCCGTTGCAGGAACAGCCAATCATAAGAACCGGTACCTGTGATAACGCTCTCTTCACACCGTGATTAACAGACTATGAAAGGTAAAATCAGTAGGCACGAACTCTATCTATACGAATGTAAACATTGTAAGCAGATGTAGTTATAACCAAAACAAAACAAGTAAGCAAGCAGTCTAACAAAGATCCCGTTTCTACTTGCATAGCCTAGCAGTATAGTCATCAACTTCACATAAATTCATTCTATACACGTCACTATGGGTCGTCGTGCACTGTCAGCGCAAGAAAGGGCAGATAAGGCTGCCCGCGAGCGGGACCGATCGAGACGATATCGTTTAGCAGCCCATCAGAAGGATAGTATACGTCCAGACAATTCTCATCCACATGCCAATAGCAGCGATCTATCGAATCTTCCGGGAAACCCGCTCACAGAAATAGCTCGAGAAGAGAGCTCTATCCTCCGTATGCATCTTTCTCTTTCGACCTCAACGTCAGGCTAACAGTTTGACTTGACAGCGCATAACAATGAACAGCGCGATGGCATTACCCTAAACCATCATGTTGACGACCAACCGGTCTCTGGTATTCTCCGAAGAAGCCGAACCCCACCCCTTATTCAGTCGATCACAACGACGCACGACCCGATAATACAAGTAGATGAGACAACCCTGCAACCAGACGTGTCTACACAGTCAATTGACCAACATGCATATCCCAACGCCATCTACATCACGGCACAATGTCCTAGAACCGCCAATTATCAAAATGCGGCGACCGTAGAGGATGAGCCAGAATCTATCTCGGCAGCCGAAGCATCAAGCTTAAATTTTCCTATACAAGCCGAACAACAAGCTATTTGTAGACCTGGTCGTCCTCAGAAGGACCCTGCCCTGTCGCCGCGTGCGCGTACGCGTCTCCGTGTCCAACGACACCGTGACCAACAGCACCTTACAAAGGCACAACAGATCGTCGAGCAGTTCGATATCACTCAAGAACTTCCGCCTACAGCCGAATTCTCGAGCCTTGCTTTGCATGATGACCCAGACTCACCTCTTTCTGCCAATGAGGCTCAGCCTGGACCGGGCTGCAGACCAGATGGCGGGCCTGACCCCGAGTCCGGGGCTGAACCAATACTCTTCTCGTCATCTCCACGCGATCTTACTGCTTATGTAGAAGATGGAGACGACAGTGACGTATCCGAGAACTTCAGGCTCGCCAACGACGCCGTGTCAGACCTATCGATCCTAGCGCGACCGTCATCGACCGGCTCTACTCAGCATAACAGTCAATCACCTCAGCACAGAAACTCTGCTTCCTCGTCAACGCCAAGCCCCCCAGCCTTATTACCTTCGCCTTTGTCCAGTCCATCTTCAATACCGTCGGTGGGTAGCGACGAATCCATCCTCAGCGGCTATCTTCAAGCGATTAATGAACAAGATACGGCTGGTGGTCCCGATTTCCTACGCCAGCAGGGCGAAGTATATGATCGTGTGCTTCGGGCATTTTTTAGCCATCAATGCAACTGTAAGCCTATAGAATGGTATTTTACTATCAAACTTGTGCTCAACTTACTAATCTATCAATCTTAATCATCAGGTCCAAATTCACGCCAGCACATCGAGCCGGAGAACACCTATACCCTACAGGAACACATTGAGCATATCGGTCGTTCTATTCCTCCCTTGCAATCTATTTTTGCAGAACGCCATAAAGCTTCCGATCCCCGTGCTTCCTTTCCACAATGGCACAGCTTCCTCTCTGATAAGCCTGCCGAGTCGCTGTCTCTCCACAAAACGCAGGCTTCACTACTCCAAGACGCCGTGACCATTACGCGACAGTGGGATGTCGACAGTATATGGCTCGGAGCAAAGAATCTGTGTGCCATCAGAGCCCCCAATCAGTTTCAACTATCCTTCTTTTCGCCTCACAAGAGCAATCTTTCTACCGACCAGGTCATTCAACCCCACGGTCTAGATCTGGCGCATACACGTCATACCTCTATCGGCACCTTTATCACCGCTGGCATCCGTTTTTCCGTCGTGGTTTTCTTCCCGGATGGAGCTCGTTCAAAAACACCCGCCTCTTCTAATAGCCTCTCACTCGCGCGATTCAGAGACCTCTATGATGATATCATCCTCCCTGCTATATATGAGACTGTCCCTGACCACGTAAAGCAGGAAATCCCCGGATCATATGACCTAATCTATGCAAAATCGCGCGCCTACCAGGAAAAGCCAGGGATGGGTCGCTGGAGCGCTGAAGACGAGAGTCGATCATACCGCCTAGCATATGCCATCCCTGCCAGTGTACTTTCGCATTTCTGGGCAGCAGTTGTGAGGAACGCGAACCGGCATCGTGTCCAGAACAAGAAGGGGGATGCCATCCCATACTTCAAAAACCCTCGTCTTCTCTTTCAAGCCCACGATCTGAAAAACACATTCGCAACAGACAATCTTCAAGAAAGCCTGGCTCTCTTTCGGGATACCGTCCTAGCTGGTCTTGATCCGACCCAGATCGATATACACTCTTGCTGGCTAGATATAGGTATGCGGGACCATGTACGTACGTCAACTACATCGCCAGGAAACGAGGGTCAGCACCATCACGAGCCCTGGACGCTTCTTTGGAAGAGTGACTGCTGCCGTTATCTCCACGACCAAATGGGCGATATAGCTCCGGAGACTCCTATTGAGGCCACGTACTATCGGCCCTATCTTCTCAGGGATGCTGGAGGATACTATGCCAAGGCAAAGTCAACTCGCAAGTCAAACCCTGGCAGCCCAGAAGCTAGGTCGTCTGGTCTCATTCGAGCCAAAGCGTACAATTGCAGCAAGGAGCTGTTCGGCGTCATGTTCAGCGATTACCAGCTCTTCAGCTCAGGCTTCCTACCGCTTCTCGCTTTTGACGAAGGGATGCTAAAAGACTTGGCAGTCACGGATCAAAGTCGCCAGCGTGCATTTGTCTCGCAGCTCAACCGTTCCCGCCTGCTGGATGCATGGGATGCTAACAAACGGCACATGAGAGCCGTCTCATCCTTGAAACGACACCCTAACTTTGGGGTTCGGAAAGAGGTCACCCTGCGGCTCGATGTCATCCTGGCCATGTGGGCTAGTGGTGGGCTAGAGCCAGGCCAAAGCCACTATACTGGTCCAATGTGTTGGGAAGTTCCTCTAAGTCGTACTCCTTCTTTCCCTCATTCGGATAATATTATTATTGGCGAGCAGCAGCACTGCCCTTTTTGGGTAATCCCGACCAGGATATTAACTTCATTCGTGTCTACTCAAGCCGCCCGTTTTATAGTTCCGCTCAATTATATCTTTTCCGCGGTGACGACGGCACAACCATCTGATCCTGCTTCGCAGATACTCGCATTCTATACCGCACAGCTCTTCTGCCGTCTCTTGATCCACGCTGTCAGCAGTGAGCGGGAATATAGATTTGACAACTGGATATGGAAAGCAACGTGGCAGGTCCGTTGTCGAAGCCCCAAAAGCTGTCGCCGCAAGGAGCGAAGGGGTCTTGGTCTGGGTGATTCTATCCGGACGTCTGGCACGCTGTGGATCCCTAGCCACTATTGTTTGAGACTCTTTCAGTGAAAGGGGCGACCCTGGTCAGGTCTGGAGGTACCGTGGGCAGCATAACACGGCTGGGAAATGACATGGCGTTGACAGGGGCATGGCGGGCGTCAAGTGAAAGGGGATTTCAGTGA
>JAHARR010000292.1:0-13010 GCA_019191175.1 Fusarium veterinarium
CTTAACATCTGCATGCCAAGAAAGTAAGATGACGAAGGAAGGTTGTACGCTTAGTGTTGAAAGCGATTAGATTTGTTAATTATTCTCTATTCAAAATATTCTTAGAGTACAGGGTGAGCTTCAATGACTTCATTCCTTTTATCTTATCAGTATGTAGCACTACGTCTCGCTTCCATTCCCCCTTTTGGTCGTCCTATCTTATCTCTTCCAGGAAACGGATATTACTTGGCGTTTCAAGGGGACGTCCATCACGCTATGACAAATCCACTTTGTTCTCGCCTTGACATTTAACTTCAGACATGAAAGAAGCCGAGTTCCGTGGGAAAACATTCAGCCTTATCTGAAGTCATCTTGATCAATCCCCCTCACCCTCACCGCCAAAATTCCCATCCTCATCAACACTTACAAGTTCATGATATCTTTGACTTACACGGCTGTATGCACTCCGCATTCATCCCCCGCATTCTGTAGTTGCTATTCCCTATTTCCTGTGCGACTCGCATAGTTTCATTCGCCCGCTTACACCAAATCTGGCTAAAATACAATTTACTGTTAAATACCAAGTTGAGTCTGATAGGCGGAATAACCGACTGCGTGTGAAACAACATATCAGTAGTTAATTCTACTGGCACGCTAGTAATATATGACAATTGTTGACCCCGATGCCTTTAGCCTAATGAGGCCCTTTGCCGTGCCGGGGTTGCTTTTCAGGGATGAATCTGGGGTGTTGACTAGATTTACCGACGGGCTTTACATCAAAGACGGTGAACGGTGCAATTCATAGGTGCGCCAATATCCCGCTATATTTTTTTCCTGCACAGCTGGGTTCCTGGGGTGCATACACATTTGCTCGCCACATGGCATCGTAAACTAGACTGTTCATAGTAATGACTGCATCAGTCCATTTGGGAAAGGACATCATGTGGTGGTCAGGCCCGTCTCTGGATTTCTCGTATCCCGCGGGAAGGCCCAATGAGATGACAAAGTGGAGGCTGAAACCAGGCCTGCCAAGATGAAACCCACTATGATTCAGCTTGGCCAATCGATTCTGTTTAGATGAAGCCGAGAAACATGCCGTGTCTACCGCTTCGTCACGTTTCCTGCACGCAATGCAGGACCCAAACAAGAAAGTTTATACTCTTGAAATGGCAAACGCAGAAACATGTGTATTCGTCACTGCTTCAGCTTCAGGCAAACGCACGTTCAAGCTGACTCGCACCACAGCAATCTGTAACAGGCAAGGCTACTTTTCTCTTCTGGTTAAATTAGCGTAAACCAAGTGTACCTGGCTCGATCGGGCTAACCCAAAAGAAGACACACTCGGATCCGTCTCCGTGGTTCCAAAAGGAACATGCTCGTTTACACTCGTTCAGCACCCCTCGATCGATCCTTGTTTGGGTCATTGTTTGGATGATCTAGAACAAGACTGTGTTGTATCGTTGTATTCCTGTGGATACACGATATTTTCTCCTCCAATGCCAGCTCGATTATTCCCCAGCAACGAATGATCCCCATATAAATTAAGGGCCATCTCGCCATGCATAGTCCATCTACTAATTCATATATAATATACTGACTTCTTCCTCGTCGATCAGTCTTTTTTTGTATCATCCCAACCTCACCTCATCACCTCGACTCTTCCAACCATCACCATGAAGTTCTTCAGCAACGATCTCAGCCTGGTCTCCACAGGCCTGCTCCTCCTCGCCTCCGTTGGCGATGTCTCAGCCCAGTGCGCGCTCCCCACCACCTACAGATGGACCTCAAGCGGTGCCCTCGCCCAGCCCAAGTCCCCCTGGGTCTCCCTCAAGGACTTCACTGTCGCCCCCTACAATGGCGGCCAGCTTGTCTACGCCACTAATTATGGCACCTCTTATGGATCCATGGCTTTCAGCGTCGTCTCCAACATCAACCAGTTAGGCTCTGCCACACAGACCGGCATGAGCTCTGCCGCGGTCGCCCCTACTCTGTTCTACTTCCAGCCTAAGAACATCTGGATCCTGGCTCACCAGTGGGGTCCCACCAAGTTCTCGTACAGAACCTCCAGCAACCCTGCCAATGCCAACGGCTGGTCTGCTGCTCAGCCTCTCTTCACCGGCAACATCGACAACTCAGACACTGGTCCCATCGACCAGACCGTCATTGGCGACAGCAAGAACATGTACCTGTTCTTCGCCGGTGACAACGGCCGCATCTACCGCGCCAGCATGCCCATTGGCAACTTCCCCGGTAGCTTCGGCTCCGCCTCGCAGATCGTCATGCAGGACACCAAGGCGAACCTCTTCGAGGCCGTGCAGGTCTACTCCCTCAAGGGGCTGAACAAGTACCTCATGATCGTCGAGGCTATGGGTAGCAACGGACGGTACTTCCGCTCCTTCACTGCCAACAGCCTCGATGGCCAGTGGACCGCCAACGCTGCCACAGAGCAGAACCCCTTCGCCGGCAAGGCTAACAGTGGTGCCACCTGGACCAATGACATCAGCCACGGAGAGCTCATCCGAACCAGCGCTGACCAGACCTTCCCCGTCGACCCTTGCAACCTCCAGCTCCTCTACCAAGGCCGCAACCCCAACGTTGGTGGCGACTACAACACTCTTCCTTACCGCCCTGGTCTGCTCACCCTCAAGAAATAAGCGGATTCAGAAGAAGTGCTAGCACTGCTTTTCTTTCTTCGGGGGTTTGCACGGACGTGGATGCTGGACGCCCAGTTTTGCGTTGCAAATGGGATTATCATGGTGATTCATCCATGACACTCATTCATCTGTACATAGTTATCTGCTCGTATATTATCAAGTCACATTCATTTGAATGGAACAATGCACATATGGCTCATCAATCTGTTCCCATCTGATATTCACGTGAAAAACGTCTAAGGACTATCTATTGCCTGCTCTAGTGACATCTATGTGGTAGAGGCTACTGGCCAATCATTGTAACCCTCATCTGGTGTCTTACCCGGCCCATAATAAACCCAGGCGCCTCTATCATTATTGGCGAGAGGTACTCCGTGAATGATACGGGGAACAAAATCCTTTTCAACCAGTCAGAATAGAAGATGTCAATGTTGGACTACTCACCGGATTGTGGATGAAAGCTCTCGCAAACGTAATCATGTCGAGTTTGCCCGCTCCAACAAGTGCATCAGCCGCTTCAACAGTATAATCATGATTGGCCATTAGCATAGTCGGACTACCAGGAAACTTGACGAGCTTCCCAAAGTCAAGAACAGGGTCATAGCCACGAGGGAGCGGATAGCCTTCAGGCCGAGGGAGAGGTCCAAAGAACTCCCCTGAACCGGGGGACGTTTCGGCACCACGACGGCCAAGGTTGATGATACCAACCTTTCGTTTGACAAGCTCGGTGATGAGATACGTATAGGTCTCTTTCATCTCACCAAAGTCAACGATAGAATCGTTGAGATGGTCTGTAGGGTTGATTTTGACACAGATATACTCGGGTCCGTTGAAGACGGCGGCGATTGCATCGACGAGTTCGAGGGTGAAGCGGCATCTGTTCTCGACTGAACCACCATACTCGTCGGTACGGTGATTCGCACGGCTACAAAATTAGCACCCAGGAGATATGAAGTAATTGTCATGACTGACCTGCTGAGAAACTGTTGAGCTAGATAGCCGCTGCGATGTATGTTAGCAATTGCTCTAGAGGTGCCAATGGATATGTCATATGTTACCCTTGAGCAAGGAGCTCAACTCCATCAAAACCAGCTGATTTAGCTAGCTCGCAGCTTTGTCTGTAAGTCCCAATAACAGACTGAACATCTGTAATGGCCTCGATATTGTCCGTATGCCCCTATCTCTTGATTAGCATTCATTCATCATACTCAGAACAAACTCACAGGCATCCCAGGCAAATCTCGATATTTTCCAGCTTCAGCCCTAATAGCTGAAGGAGCCAGAACCTTGGCACCTTTCTCTTTCATAATCGGCAACTGATCATGCTGACACCTCCCAGCATGCCAGGCCTGAAAGAAGATCTTCCCGCCAGCTTCATGTGCTGCATCAGTAACTTTTAGCCAAGCATCAGCGTGGTCTTGGGTGACCATGAAAGGAGCGTGTTTCCAGTCGCAGCCAGTCCAATCGACGAAAGTGCCTTCAGTGACGATGAGACCAGTGCCGTACTTGGCTCTATCAGCGTAGTGCTTGATTTGGGCTGGGCCGGGTTTGTTATCATCGATGCAGCGGTTGCGAGTCATTGAACCCATGACGATACGGTTTCTCAGAGGGAGCTTGCCGCCTATGGTGATTGGTTCGAGGAGGTTTGACATGACGAAGAGGATACGGTGGTATGGTATTTGAGCAATGATTAATTGAGGCGATTGAAGTGACTGGCTTTGAATAGAGTGTGGTATGAGTTTCATGAGAGAAGACAGAGACTTTAAATATTTGAGATCATATCTAATCTGGCCTCATTTTGCCAACGCAGTGGTCTTGCAAACATACATGCAGCGATATGAACTCTCGTCGCTCACGTTGGATGACAAGTACCTACTCTCTCAATCTTGACCAAAAGATACTTCAACCCTAGCAGCGCTCAGAATCCCAGCTTCAAGCGTCTCCGAGTCCCATATGCCCTGACAAATCACAGCTTCAGCACTCCGCAAGTGGGGCCGCAGCCTGCTCGGCGACTTTCGGGCAACCAAAGCGGCGATTGGTTCTTTATTAACAATCGCCATCATCCGCTCAACAACCAGTCTCAGCCATTTGATCCCACGAAGAGACATTATTAATCCAATTCAGCGATGAAAGCAACATCTTGTCTTCAATGTAGAGAGGCCAAGAGGCGGTGTGTAAAGCGGACCATCGATTCGCCATGCAACACCTGTCAGCGCAAGAATCTAGCCTGCTCCTCGCACATCAGCTCACATTCTACATCTGCCTCCAAAGAAACCCACGAATCGCTCCCAGAGTTGACCGCTGAGTTGGCTATCGAGTTTGTGGAGTCTTATCTGACGCATCTTGACGGCCTGCCCCATAGTATCTTTCACCAAGAAACACTTCGAAGACAAGTTCGTGACAAAGAAATTGGAGATGCCTTGCTCTATTCTATATGTGCTCTTGGCTCAAAGTTCTCCTCAAAGTCTGAGCACCGCGCCTTGGAGGATCCGTTGACGAAGGAGGCAAAGAGGCTGGTGCAAGCAGATCTTGAGAATGTGTGCATTGAAAATGTGCAGACGTGTATTCTTTTGTCACTTCTTAGTGCTGGGAACTGCCATACTTCTTCAGAGACACTGTTCCTTCGTAAGTTCATTTGCGTTGTGAACATAGATGTATAAGTGGTGAGTCTTGCTAATGCGCTACAGGAATTGCAATAGGTATGGCTGAGGTTCTTCAGCTTAACCTTTCGGCGGATGACCCAAGTATCGTGAGTGAGACAGCTCTCAGAACTTGGTGGTCGCTTTACATACTAGATCGTTGGTGCTCTTCTGGTCTTGGCATACCCCGACATTTGGATAACCCTCACTGCCCTGATTCATCTCCTCTGCCTATCGACGAAACGTCCTTCAAATGCCTCCGACCTTCATCCTCAAACCAAAATTCCAGTCGAACTCCTGGTGTCTTTGCCCATATGGTGACCTTAATCCAGCACTTTGGTCATATTCAAGGCGTGAACCGTGCTATGGCCAAGGGAGACATGGTACCGAAGGTCAAATGTGATGCCATCAAACTCATCGGCCAGAAGCTCGAATCATGGAGGACCGACCTGCCAGAGAATATGCAGATGACGATACAAAATATCTACAGCCACCAGCAGAACGATCTAGGAGGACATTTCATCGCTCTTCATCTAGTATTCCACCACCTCTCCGCACTGGTATACTTCAACTCTCTCGAGACCAAAGAGCCATCATACATCGGACAAGAAGATCACATAGCACTGTGTAAATCCCACGCTTCGTCTTTCAGCAGTTTATTACACACCTCTCGGCAAATGAGTGGATGTCAGCAGAACTACCCAACCGTTGGACACATGACTACCGTGGCGTCTGCTGTGCTTTTGCACACGCTTTTGTTAGGAGAGCCGAAGGATATCCCGAAAGCGCGACAAGAATTGAACACGAATTTCGAAGCGTTGATTGAACTTCGACAGTACTGGCCAGTCACAGAAGCAATGGTGAGACCAAATTTTGCTGTTTCATGTATGCCGCTGACATGTGCTAGATAAACAGGTTGATGACTTTCCAGAAGATATGCCTCTTGTCGACAGAAAGTCACAAGTTGGACGGATGGATGGTTAGGTTTCTACTGGAGCATTCTCTAGGGCTGCTGAAGAGGACGCTGCCGATCATCCCGCAAGCCTTGGACATTGAGTCAGATAGTTTCGCGATGAGAACGAGAGAACTCTCCCAGGAAGGTCGATATACCGACTTTGATCTATTCAATCAACCGCAGAGCTTCTGAACAGCCAAAGAAATCACACTCATGAGGAAGCGGATAGCGGATGAGCTGAACGTAATCTTCTCCCGTCGTAGCGTTGGTCTAGATGCTACATCGGCTTAGATCGACAATACCGAGCTTTCGCTTACTTATATTCAATAGTACTAAGTGGCCTAAATGGACATTCTTCCCCAAACAGTAGCTAAAGTCATACCTGGATCTCGGTCAGCTTCTATTCACCAGGTACATTCATGGTCTTTATAGATGAGTTTCAGCTTAGCTTTAACCAAGAGCTGAAGCTTACTTCATATTCTACTTAATATCCTTATACCTTTTCTAAAGGCTTAATATCCTTTAATATCATTATATAGCTCTGGATATTATTATAAAAGCTTAGGTAAGATAGTCTAGTTCCCTAGATCCTATATAAATATGTAAAAATAAGGCAAAAAGTGTAAATTACTAGTTATTAAGTTCTAAATATAGGTATTAGATAGTCTAAGCGGCTATATAAGCCTTATACTTAAAAATACATTATGCTAAAAAGAATCTTTATAATATTTATGCTCTAAGAAGATTAACTGCTCTTATATATTAGGCCTGGGTTTTCTATTAGCTATAGTAAAAATAAGGCAGTAGTCTCTTACTAGAAGATAAAGTTAATAGTAATTATATAGGGAAGGTTCTAAGATGGCCTTGGGGTAAAGTTAGTATTTGATATAAAACTTATAGGCAGGGGGGTAAGGCACTTACCTGGCTTAGAGCTAATATGATAGCTTGGCTTTTTTTGTGCTATTCTGGCTTATTAGTATCAGGCGCATTAAGCTTAGGATAGCTAGTTAGTTAGTAAGGTTAGACTTTACCTAGGGGAGCTTATCTATGCTGTAAAGTATATAGCAGGTAGTTAGTGCTTATCTTACTTTACTAATACTATTCTACCTATATAGTATAGCATAAATAATAAAATCTTTACTCTCTTAGTCCTCTGCTATAAGGTTTATATAGGTTAATAACTAGTAGAGATTATTAAGTTAGCGCTAAATGCTAAGTATTATACTGGTATTATATAATGCCCTAAGTATATATTTGCATTCCGGTAAGGCAGTCTATAAAAGAGTAATATTAAGGAAGTCCTAGGATAGAGGAGGTAATTAAAATAAAAAAGATCTAGCTCTAAGGACTTTAGGTTATGCCAGGCCTAAGCCTTGTTATTACTATTTATTAATATAATATTATTAGTATTATTAATCCTAGAAGAACTAAATAGAAAAAATACTACTTCTTAAGAGTCTGGAATATTTAGCCCCCTTTACTAAGGCTATGCTAAACCATCTTTATAGACTGCAGAGGATAAAATAGGCCTTTTTGCAAGGGTCTTGTTAAGGTGACTGCAGATAGTAAAGTTAAGAGACTCTAAAAGCCCCCTAAGTCTATCTTACTTACTGGTTACCTTAGAGAGTTATTTATTTAGAGAGGAGAAGTAAATATCTAAGTCTGCCTCTTAAAAATTAGCTACTAATATTTTAAGATATACTATATAACTTCTTATTTACTAATAGGCTAATTATTATAATTTATAATCTAGCTCTTACTTTCTAGACTTATAGTTATTTATTAAGGTTTTACTTATTATTATATTTATAAGGAGATAGTAGTTTATTTAAAATAAAAGATTAAGATTTTACAACCTAATAGATATATAATAAATGAGATTTTAAACAGGGAAACTAGTCCATACTAGGTTTATATTTATAAATAGTATAAGGCATTAATATTAAGCAAGTTAGTTATTATATCTCTTAATAATTAAGTAATATATATTAGGCTTATTAATATAAAGAAGTCTTATTAATAGCTAGTAAGCTAAATCTATAAGAGTGCTAATAAATATAGTCTATATATTAGTAAATAGTAATAGGGATTAGTAAGGTTATCTTAGGATTAGTATTAATTATATTAGATTAGTATTAATTATATTAGATTATTTATAACTATAAAGTCTTGGCATTAATCTGTTTTATAAGATATATATTAATTAGTAGAAAATGTGGGGTATATATAATAGAGCTGCTAGGGTTATAATATAACCTCTCCCCTCTGTTAGGCCTTATCCTTAAGGCCTAGTTAATATATTTTCTGTTGGTTATCCCCTGGTAAGTATAATCTTAATCTTATAATCCCCTTAAGATATCTAATTATATAGTAAAGGCTAAGAAAACCTCTACTAAAAATTGAAAATCTCTTTATATCCTTATTGCGGTATTTAGGAATCCTATTATACCTTATTCTAATTATATCTATTAGAAGATAGAGGATTCTTATGTTTTTAATCCTATAAAGTTAAATTACTATAATCTTTATATAAAATCTAAGATATCTTATAATAGTTATGGCCTATCTGTAGCAGCTAGTATGTTTTTTTATCTAATATAAAAGTATTTTACTAATATAATATTAGCTTAAAAGATTATTAATAAGAAGTATTATCTTAAGTAAGAGGAGGAAGCTACTAAGGATAAACTAATTAATCTTTAGGCAGAGTCTACTTATATTTATAATATAATAAATACTTAATTTATAAAAATTACTTATTTAAGATATTAATATTATTAAGTAGAAGTAAAGGATTTAAATATAATTTAGTATAATTTTAATTTAATAAATAAGTTAAAGAAGGCAAAATAAAATAAGTAGGCTATATTAGAGAGTGCTATAGTAGATAGTACTTTTTAGGACTAGTCTGTTATTACTAAGTAGTTTAAGTAGGATTTTCTTAGCCTAAGTGCTTTTATTAATTATTCTTCTACTTCTAGTATTAATAGAAATTCTTTAGGAGTTATTAGGTATTTATAAGGTATTTTAATAGTTCCTATATGTTTTTATTTTCTAGGTAGTTTTTCTACTTAATTAGGTATATAGTTTATCTATTAATTTTATTTATATCTTTAATAGCTTCTGCCTTATAAACTTTTAATCTTGTAATTTATTATAGTTTATTTCCGGTTTTAATATATATTATATTTACTATTAATTCTAGTATTAAGATATAATATACTAAGTAATATTAAATTATTAGGGGTAAGTCTAGCTTATAGATATTTTTTTTTTTATTTAATTTTAACTAGTCTAAGGTATTTATAATCTAACTTATAACTTAGTTAGTCTGTTTTAATATTTTTAGTAGATAGGTAAATTATATCCCCCTCTGAGAAGGTTAGTCTCTTTAACCTCTTAGGGTTATAATATTATTATATCTATTTTCTAATATATTTAAGTTTTATTTTTATTTCCTTATATAGGTTTTTTAACTTATTATTTTTAATTATGGCAGCTAGGTTAATTAATTTGGGCTCTTATATATTGTGGTAAGTATCTAATATAAACCTAAAATTTATATTTAATAGTATAAGTTTTATATTTTTATTATATATAGTATTATAGGCTAGTTAGGCATATAGTAGTTTTTTAACCTAATTATCTTATTTATAATTAATATAATACTATAGATATTATTTTAATACTTAATTTATTTATTTTATTTATCTATCTATTTAGGGTTTAAATGCCATTAAGAGTTGGTAATTTAGTCCTAAATATAATATAAGTACTTACCAGAATTTTAATACAAAGGTAAGTCCTCTATCTAATAGGATTTCCCTTAGTAGTCCTTTTTCTTTTATTACCTTATTATAGAAAATATAAGCTATAATTTCTATATTTATAGCCTCTCTATAAGGTAAGTAAATAAAGAATTTTATAAGTCTATTTATAATAACTATAATACTATTATAGAAGATTCTAGTTAAAGGTTTTTTTAATAATAGTAATTTAATTATAAAATCTATTATAATTAAGCTTTATAGTTATTCTACTACTTCTAATAGTTATAATTCTCCGTATAGTTTATATTATTATGCCTTTATCCTTATATATAGGTTATATTATTTAATTATTTTTTTTACTTTTTTTCTTTATATTTTATATCCTTGCTATAGTAATTATTTAAGGGTCTTAATAACTCCTTGGTATTTATATAGTAGATATAAGTAAAATTTATAAAGGAAGTTATATACTTTATCTTCTAGGATTTCTCTTATTAGTGTTATTTATATTTATCCTAATATTTATATTAGTTATATAAACTAGTATTCTCCTTTTTAATTTTTCTCTAGGAGTTATTTTTTTATCTTAGGTATACTAATATTATAGTCTGGTTATCTGCTAATTATATCTGCTCTTTTATTATTTAAGCCTTTTCTATAAATAATTATAAAGTTAAATTTATATAAGTATTTAATATAATATAGCTATCTTTAGTTAAGTTCTTATATTATAGTAAAATATAAAATATTTTAATAGTTAATATAAACTTTAATTTAGTATATACTTCTTATAAGGTAATATTTAAATTCCTTAAAGTAATTAATAATTACTAGGAATTCTTTATTATAGATAAGATAATTAAGTTCTAGTTTATATAACTTATATAAGTAGAATATAATAAGGTATAACTTGCCTTAGTTACTATATTAACTTATTTACCCTCTTAGTGCAAAGTCTAATAAGTTAGTTTCTAATTTTATTTCCTTATTAAGATTAAATATAACTAATATAGGTTTACTAAGGATAGCTTATTATAATTATTTAAATATATCCTAAGCTTTTAGTAATTAAATAAATTTTTAGTCTTTCTTAGTTAACTTTATAAAAGGGTTTATAATTTTATTAAAGTCTTTAATAAATTATTAGTAATAATTAGTAAAACCTAAGAAGCTTTATATTTCTTTAATTATATTAGGTTTTAGCTAATTTATTATTACTAAGATTTTCTTTTATTTTATTCTAATTTTACCTAGGGTAATAATATATCCTAGGAAGTCTACTTCTTTTATATAAAAGTAACTTTTTTCTAGTTTAACTAGTAAGTTAATATCTTATAGGGCTTTTAAGACCTTATAGATATATTTCTTATATTCTTCTTTATTATTTAAAAAGATTAAGATATTATTTAGGTAATATATTATAAAGATATTTAAGTACTACCTTAGTATATTATTAATTATTTACTAAAATATTATAGGCATATTAATAAGTCTAAATAGTATTACTAAATATTTAAAGAGTTTAAACTTAGTTTTAAATACTATCTTCTATTTATTTCCTTTCTTAATGCAGATTAGGTTATAAGCTCTCTTAAGGTCTAAAGCAGTAAAGATTTATTTACCTTATAGGTAATCCTTAAGTTCTATAATAAGCAGAAGTAAGGTCTTATCCTTAATTATAAAAGTATTTAACTTCTTATAATTTATAATAAGTTATAATTTCTTATTCTTCTTAGGAATAAATATTACTAGGAATTCTATTAATAATATAAATATTTTAATATTTCTTTTTATTAGTTTTATTTCTAGGTATTCTCTTAAGGTAATAAGTTTTTTTTTATTAAAATTATAAATCTTTTAAAATAATAAGTTATCTATTTTAAGCTATATTTTATAATCCTAGTAATTATATTATAGTATTTTTATTTTAAGTTCTTTTTTAAATAGTTTTTTATAAATATAGTATTCCTTTAGGATATTCTTAAGTCTATCTTACTATTTTTTTTCCTTAATCTTCCTTTATAGCTTAAGTTACTTATCTAGGTTATATAGTTAGGTTTTAAAAAGACCTAAGATTTAATAGTTTTATTATTTTTTGCCTTTTATATACTTATATTATACTTCTATTAGAGGTAATAAATTCTTTATTTTATATTTTTCCTTATTATCCTCTTTAGTTAGGGTTTAAGATCTCTTATTATTTATTATAATTATTTTATTATTATTATTAGTATTACTAAAAAAGGTAACTTAGCTAGTCTTTTAATTAATATATAGGTCTTTTTTTTATAGCTAATTTATACTAAGGAGGATATTTACTTTCTTATTTAGAGGAAGGATATTAAAATCTATTCCTTAATTCTTTCCTTAGATAAAGACCTTAAGGTAATTAATTTCTTAATCTATAATTCTATTATTATAATTAAATAATTATCCTTCTATATTAATTAGCAGATAAGTATCTTTCTTCTTTCTCTATAGTAATTTTAGCTATATAATTACTTTTAGGTTAATAAAATTTTATTTAACTTTATAATTAATCTAAGTATTTAATTACTTTCTTTTAATTTAAACTTTTAGTATTAAGTATTTTAATATAGGTTTTTTATATAATCCTAGAGTATTTATTAATTTAAGTTATTCTTATCCTTACTTTTTGCCTATTTAATATTTTATTATAAATAATATATAATTTTTCTTAATATATCTTAGTATATCTATTTATAGTTATTATTATTATATCCTTCTCTATTAAGGTAATTATTAGTAAATTCTTTATTAAATAGTTATTACTAGAAATATTCTTTTAATTTTATATCTTATTTATTTAGTATAATTTCTTATTTAGATTACTTATAGTTTTTATTTCTTTTAAGGATTACCCCTCCTAGCCTATCCTTATAAATACTAAGGCAGCCTTCCTTTTTATATCCTCCTTTATTTATATAGGTATATTTATATTTATTATTTCTCTATATAGCTTCTTTAAGGCTTAAATAGAGTTTATTTACTT
>JAHARR010000293.1:0-12654 GCA_019191175.1 Fusarium veterinarium
TCCAACTATCGCAATGGTATCCTATCAGTACGACGTCAAAATGGCCTGTAATGGTAAGACTCGTTAGCGTAATCATAACGAGGAGGGCTAACAGAACAACAGGCTGTGCGACAGCAGTGAAAAAGGCTGCGAACGCTCATGCAGACATAGAATCGGTGGAGACGTCGGTTGAAGAACAAAATGTCACAGTGATCGCCTCGGATGATCAGTCATTCGAAGCTATCCGAGCTGCGATCTCGAAGTCAGGGAAGGTTATCACGGGTGGGAGAGAGTTGAAAGATGGCGGCAATGTCGAGATGGCATTGTAGTTAACACTACTCGGAGGTTGTCAATGGAGTAATACATAATACAGACTGCCTTCGGTATCGAGCTAAATTGAATACTTGTCCTTCTTGTCTATTGACCTAGACCGGTTCAAAATATAATACTGCAGGTTCGTGATGACTGCAAAGACCAAACTGATTGTAACAAGAGCTAAGATGGCGGCCCAACTAGTCCGATAAAAAGGTGCGTTCTGTGATTGAAAAAGCTGGCTACCGATAATACCAGCAGTGTTGGCTGACATGATGAATACAGCCATCGTAATGGCACGTTCACCTGCTGAGACAGTGTTGAGAGCCATCCAAGAGCCGTTTAAGGGGCCTGCTTAAGGTTAACAAATAGCTAGAGTGAGCTCGGGGGCTGCTTACGCTAATTCTGGGCATACGCAAGCGCGCATGTTAGAACTGCAAATCAAGCCTGTCCATTGCTAGATTCGATAAGCAGATAGTTGCCCAGCTAAAAAGAGAAAGGTATTAGTCTCACGCTCCTCAAATTGCCAGAGTCCAAGTACCGTGAAACGTCAGAACACCAAGAGAGCCACAACCGCCACGGGCCCGCGAACACGAAGCCGATCTCTGGAAACACAGTGCAGTTAGACGGAGTACATCTTATCCATGTTTAGGAAAGCTTACGCATTATTCCGGTAAATATATTGACTATAAGAGGATCCAAGGATCAATAGATGCCATAGTGTGTGATTCGAGGCGCTCATATCCTAATAACTTGACGAGAGTAGGACCGTACGCAATCATGGCTGTGGTGGGAGCCAGATCAGCGATCTCAAAGTTAACATGCGGAATCAGCTTCCAGTTAGTCAATTAGCCAGTCTTAGAGTCAAATCTTTGATTATATGGCAATTACCAGAAACATACCACATTCTTCACTTCTTCTTTGCTGATATTGGGCTTGGCTTGAAGCTTGGATGGATCATCGCGTATGATTCGTTGAGTGATGATTTGGGCTTCTCTAAAGGGAGAGGGGATTATAGATGGGTTTCGGAAAGAAAGAAAGGAAAAGAATCCTGTTAAGCCATTAAAGACACCCTCCAACTAAGCAATGTTAGACTGGACCGTATAATAGGACATGATAACTTCCAATAAGAAGCCATTCCCGGTCGGCCAGATGACAGACACCTCTCATTTTTAGACTGAAGTATGATGTTAGTTGACAAAGAGAGTGGAAGGTTGGTATGCCATACATTCCATAGGCAATGAGGCCTGAAGAAGCAGATGCTGTTTGCTTTCCGACAAAGAACCAGGAAAATCTCCTACTGGTTTCATTGCCTTTGTACATCTAGTATTCGTATCTAGACCCGCAGCAATAAATCCAGCCTCACATAGCCTATTCTGATGAGAATACGCCTGTGCTAGATCCAGGAAATGTACTTACCCCAGTCGCGTGACCAAGAAAGCTGGGAGGCCTTCCTTGAAACCCTGGAAAGTAGCAACAAGTCTCCTTACCGATGACATGAAGTAAGAATCAGCCTGGTCTCTCGTATTGAATGTTGCTCACTATGCAATAATCTGAGTTCCTATCGATAGCGGTGGCCCGACGTGATAGAGGACAAATTACTGGGAATCTCAAGTCAAGTCAGTGAGATACGATCGAATGCCACCGCAGATATTCACCTCGAGTAAGATAATGCCCAGAGACAGCAACTGCTGACCGATATTGAACTGATTTTGAGTAACACCTGCATCCTCAAGAAAGAAGTCTGTAAGAGCATTTCCCCTGTACGTTAGGGTTAGTATTTACTCTTTAAGCTATTCTGCCCGAGGATTTTCTTTTAACTAA
The DNA here is from genome assembly GCA_019191175.1 of Fusarium veterinarium. Taxonomy (NCBI): domain Eukaryota; kingdom Fungi; phylum Ascomycota; class Sordariomycetes; order Hypocreales; family Nectriaceae; genus Fusarium; species Fusarium veterinarium. The sequence continues at coordinate 2,116 of JAHARR010000293.1, forward strand.
ATATCTAGGTTATAAGAGATGGGAAAGGAAAATAAAAGAAAGTCGTTTTTTGGGAATCCTCCTACATAGTCCTATATCCTAAGAGCTATAATAAGCTAAATAAAAGGGAGCCTGCTTCCTATAGCTGCAAGAGACTTAGAGTCGGCCAAAAATGGTTTTGTAAAAGGCACGACTCTAGGCCATATACAGCCAGGGTAGGCTACTTCCTATAGAGGTAAGGCAGCTAGCTTCGCCCTTATTGCCACCCCGCAGAATGAGGCTTCATATCTCTTTATTACTCTAGTCGGCAGGATAGTCTCTAAAACAGCCGGCAGCCCAGGGTCCGCCTCCTTAAGATAATCCTGCAAGAACCCTCAGCTGTCAGTCAGTAAACGGATTGCTGTATCAGCTTATCGTAATACCAGATAATTGTATATATAGAGGCTGCCTTGCAGACACTGTACAGAGTTAGAATGGCCCTATATAGCCTCGTTACTTGTAGATTAATGGATCCGCAAATTATTCCACCCTGCCAAATTTACGTCAGCAGTGCCTAGCAAAGGCCAGAAGCCAACTGCCTCAATATTTTACAACGGTATTTAAGAGCAAGTCAAACGGTCGAGAAATGATCTAGTGATCATTATCGCACAGGTCAATAAGGAATTTTGTGCCTAGCAGCTTATTACTCCCTCTAAGTTTTGCAAGCACTTATTCCCTCGTAAACGACTCAAGCTATGTATCTCGGGGACAGATATATAATATGCCAGGGAAGAATAACACCTATAGTAGTAGTGAGTAGCCTTGCCGGTAAAGTTCTAAAGTATCAATAACTCGTAATAAGGCTCTTAAGTCAGGGTCTTATAATTCAGAACATTGGCAGTCAGTTGCTTATTATACCTACTCCTACTTTCTATAGATTCTAAATAAAACAGAAAGTAACTAAAGTAACCAGGCCTATACACAGAGGGAAATATAAGAGAACCTTTTCAATATTACTTACAGAAGGGCACTGTCATAACCCAGTCGTTATTATTACGACAGAGGAATAAATAGAACCTACCACTTTAAAACCCTAAGCGATATCTAATACTAAACCACATGGTACGCGGCATACCCAACCCTAAGGCATACGCAGTCTAAAAGGTTGACGCGCAAGGAGCTGCTAAAGATAATAAAAGGAGGCAATAGTATTGCCAGACGAGAATATCCTTATTAATTTACGGCGCAATAACTACGAGTTGCGTTCTTGCCCTGTTCTGTCAAAACATAGACTCAACGTAGGGCCTTGGGCAAAAATCAAGACCGCTAATATGCATTCTTCTCAAGGCGGCACAATCCGCAGCTCTATTAACCTACCTGCGCAAAGCTTGTATCCGACTATTCCGACTCTATGTCCAAGGCCGTAGGTTTGCGCAAGATTATTTAGTACTGTTATAAGTGTAACACCCTCTTTTGCCTGTTTAGTGGCGGCCAGTTGGTCATTGGCTGCCTCGTTCACCGTGGTGAAGAGGAAGATGTTCTGAACATGTCAACAGCGTCTTTACGTAGATGTGGCACCCGAGCGGCCTGTTGGTTCAGCGACTACATTGCCAATCACGGTGACGGCGAGATGGAGAGCTTAGTCCTACACGAAGGAATCAAAGGCTGGGCGACGACGGGCGGCGAATTTGTTGAGGGGATGGATGAATACGAAGCCGGTGCCTGGACAGGCAAACAAGAATTTGCAAAGAAATGTCGAGCTACCTCTAGTTTTACTAATGCTTATTATACCAGTTTCCTTGATATTGTTAATATGTAGTGCTGCACTTGCCAGTAATCCTCTTAAACTTATAGAATGATACTGCAGACATAGCACCTTAGGCCGGGGAACCGGCAAGGTTCTGCAGGTTGCTTTTTAATAAAGGAGCTCTATTCTAATATAAAATATAAATCTCTATACCATGCCGCCTACTTTTACACTTCCCCTTTTGCCTCCTTGGCCCTGCGCTCCTTGCGCTTACTAAATCAATCCTTAAATAAGTCAAAATAGGGTCTTATGACGATAGTATACTTCACAAGCTCTTCCATACAATCAACAAGGTGGTCACGGTTTGAACTGGCAAGCATACAGCTCTCAGGCTCAGATGTAAACTGCATATATGCCTTTAGCACCAAGCTCTGGTTAGGGATGGCAAATATACGCATCAACCGTCCGAGTATCCGAAGCAAGTTAGCAGCATTGAAAGACTGTAATCCTCTGCTAACTTAGACAATAGCTAAGGTTCTTCCTTAAGTAAGACGCACTGAGCCGGAGGATAATGGGATCTAGTCAATCTACTGCTTAAAGATGCCAGTCTATAACATTAATTAGGTTTATATTCTTAAATACATCAATTACAGCTGAAGGGGCCTACTAAGTTGCCATGCTGCTTAAGGCTGACCCATATATACCCGTCGCTCTACTTACTTAATTCCTACAGTTCCTGTACCTTAGGATGGCAGTATTAGACGCCGTCCTTCTGGGGTAGACGAGTATGGTTGACTACTTAGATATTATAGCTGAGATAAAAAAGAATACGCGCAGCTTTATAGGCTAGTAGACTGGAATATAATCCAGGAATAGTAAATAAGACCGGTAATATCCTAGCTAAAATAAATAGCAAAAGATTAAATAATAATATCTGTCTTTATCTATAGTACTTACCGACTTCTAAGACTACCATAGAGAACCAGAATGTAGAGGCAATCGAGCCTTTTGTCTAAGATCTCTAACTGCACCATCTTAATTACTGTATTTAGCTCTAATTCCGAGATCCAGTTATCGGTAAAAGGACTGCTATTAAAAAGAAAAGGGCAATACTGCTCTTGGATTCCGACGTCATCTTCGTCAAAGTTAATGGCAAGGGACTGATAGCTATAGGCAGGATCTATAGTAAGTTTAATTACTGCTCTCCCTAGCGTGGAAGTTGTTTAAATCTCCGTGTCTGTTTATTGCGAGGCCGAGGTTCCGGGTCTGCTTTACTAAGATGCTACCAGAGAAATATCGACCTTAAAGAAGCCTGTAGAAAGGCGCGTTTGCGTAGAGGTTGCTTGTAAAAGTGCGAACTCGGAGGGTATAGCAGAGAAGGTTTATTCTTTATGCCGGCTTTCCAGGCAAGACATACAGTGGGAGCCCACAGAAGGAATAGCGCTTTTTATGTACTGTTACCTCTACTATAGGGATTACCTTTGGATAGTGCAGATAGAAATTTTTAGGTCTTATAAACCAAGCCAAGCGTAGCTAGGCCACTGCCGGTCATGGCAAGTAAATCCTTGCAGGGTTGAATATTTCTATATAAGAGAGCCGCTAGGATGGGCCTTACTCTATGGCTTCTTGCGGCATCTTTCTGTAAAGTCCATCTCGAAATTGTTGATCCTTTACTAATGCACTATCTCCTTTTATTTCTCCAGCGTGAGGTCTTATGGGATCCAGGTGCAATGACTGTATTCAGCTCAGCTATTCTTATTAAATTTAGTCGGCTACAAAGTCTTTGGCATGGATATTTATGCTGCCTATTTAGCAAGTCGCAGTGTCGCCTTGCTTATCCCAGGTAATAAGTACTTGCTATCCCAAATAGTCGCGTTGTACTCATCCATCTACTCTATAAACTTGCTACTGGCTTTAGCCCAGCTAGTAATGCCTTTGAACAGAATCACGCTCCCTATATCGCTATCGCCTTGCTTGTCGAGATAGTCCTTAAATTATCCAGCTGCTTGCAAGCCCCGGCTGCAAAAGGATACTGGAGAGGTTAGTATATCCGTACATTACATGCTCTAGGGCTTAGAGGCAGCAAGTCAAGACCTATAGCAGTACCAGATGACTTTTTGCACTCCCGCTGATTTAAATGGGCTATATAGTGTCTGTATTGTCGGGTAGAGGCTCTATGCCGGCAGATCAATAGATCTGCAAATAGTACTGCCCTGGATAAGAGAGTGGGTAAGTTAATGCTTGATTAATTGTTTTTACGGAAAATGCAGAAGGTAGGTGCTACCTCGTAGTCTGCCTAACAAAGATCGATGAGAATATAATTCTTGCCAGTAATGTTGCTGTCCTTCATCATCTCCAATACCGCTTGGCGAGTCATGGCCGTGGGTGATTTGTTGAGTGGAGGAGGGTAGGCAGCATGCCAGGGCGTGGCGGCATCAGTAGAGGCCATCTTGGACGAATAGATACGGTTGACCTTTGGGAATACAAGATATAGACGAGGACGAGCGCCTAGTTTTAGGAAAGATCTTGTAAGGTTCATCGCATCTTGGAGGGGGAAGGGAGGGTTTTCCTGAATATGAAGCCTTCTGAGGGCCGAAGGCTATGGATACCCTCACTTAGACATGGTCGGGACTGTGTCCTACCATGCAGTACCCAGTTACCGGTAATACCCACCTACCGGTAAGCAAAAAAAATATTTCCCCATAGAAAATGTAATTTTTCAACCAGATGTAGGAAATCCACCAAAAATAATGAGAGTGAAATAATATTCGAATTTCGTTTTAGAATTAAGTGGATTTTAGTATTTTCGCGGTATTCTAACTTCACGCCCTGCCCTGCGTGCGTACCACAGTTAATTCTTCCTCCGAATTTGACCTCTCATCTTCTTCCATCCCTCCCACCTCGATCACATTCTCAACAGCATCCGCCCTTTCAATCGCTTCGTTTGGCTTAGGAATAGCCTCACCAGCCACTCCAGACTGGCTATTCTGGTGCTGAGAGAGGCGATCTTTGACTCTTGAGCTTCAAACCCTCTCGATACTACAGAATAGCGCCTTCTTGTTGATGGGCTCTTGTTCTTCCCCAGATCTCTGATGTGGCGGCTGGTCGTTGGCGTATGATCAGAGTCGACTTGCCTGTCTCTGTGGCCGTCTGATCTGGGCGTTGTTTCCTTCTTGTCTGGCTGAATCTCAGGATGCATGAGCGCTTTCTGTTGTGAAATCGGCTAGTTTCCAGTTACTCTCTAGCCTGAGAGGATGCTTTTCTTTGTTATACCTACTGTTCTGGCTTTGGCATGGGCCTTGATGAAGTTGACCTTGTCCACCGGCGCAGAATCGGTCAGGCTGGTGAGTTTCTGCAGTTCTTTTCGATAGGCAGCCTTGGATGCATTAAAGATACCATTATCCAGTGGCTGCAGACCATGAGAGCAGTGTGCAGGCAAGTAACAATAATATACGTTGTTTAAAAAACACTTAGCCATCCACTCATCCTGGATTTAAGGTCAGCGCCGTTAGCGGTATTTCCGATCTAGAACAGGTAGACACCTACAGATACATGGCTCCCATGGGTATCTGGTATGATGAGCCTTGCATCAGACTCATCTGCTGGTTGCATTTGAGGCAGATAGACCTCCTGGAGCCACTCGACTGCGATATGGTTATCCGTCTAGCCGTTGTCAGACGTGATATAATACCAGTCGGCGATCTTTCTGAACTCATCCATAAATTACTGCTGCTAAAGCTCTTTATCTTTAATAATAATCCCAGGCTTCAGAAGGCGGCCATCTGCGGTGATGGCTTCGATAAAGGTAGTCTAAGTGCGGGATTGCGAGCCCTTGAGGATGGCCTTCCTCCTGGGATCGCTACTGCTAATAACTAAGGAATCCAAGCCTAGTTTTTCAGTAGATTAGTGAGGTTTGTAGTAAAAGTGATTAATACTTACTAAACCCAGCTATGATACCGCCCTCGCTAATATTAACCATGTTCTCCGGGCTTGATCCAGCCATATTCGCTCTCCCAGATACTAAAGTGCCAATTTATGGCTATTGGGGCAAAGGAATTGAACCTTATAGCTTCCTGCCATTTTCCCACCTTTGCCTTGATATCGGGATGGCGTTTGATGAACCTGGCTAGCCAGTATACACCGATATGCCTTTCCCGGCCTTGCTGTCTTAAGAGGGCAGCGACGGTGGCGCGAACTTGACTGTGGGAAGGAGCATAGCCCAAGGCCTCTTGACGAAGTATCCAGGTGACTAATCTGGACTCCTGCGACTTAGATAAAAGCTGAGCAGGTTGGGTGATCTCGGATCTTGACGGTAGGCCTCTTGACCTGTCAGAGTGGTTTGAGGCACGCCATTCTTCTGGGCAGCCTGGTTCTGGGAGAGGCCATTATCTGTGACATCCACCATAGCCTGGATAACATCCTCCTCCGTATAAGATAATTGAGGCATGTTTGAGGCGATGAAGGAAAGATGGGAAAGAGAAAATTCTGGATGAAGCTCCGGGGAGGCTGGTTGACGAGGGGGCATTTTGAGACATTTCACATTAGTGCCGTGCGACCTGATCATGACCACTGCTGCAGAAAGGCGACGGACATGATGTGCTCTGATTCTGGTGGTGTAAGTTCAGTACTTTTTAAAGAAAAAGTCCCAACCCATGGCCACCCAAGGTTGTTATGTAACTAACGGGCTCCTATAGGCGGCGACCATGTCTGGCCGAGAAATTGCTGAGTGTGTTATGAACAACCGCGCGACGCTGAAACTCAAGTACGTCATTTGTGGACAGAAGATCTGGGATGCTAGGTCGGATACGGTCAAGCCGTGGAACTCTTGGAAGCCTATGAAAGACCGTCACAGCATTACGCAGAACCACTGGTGAGTTTTAGCAAGCAAAGGACGTGCTAAATGAACTGAACTAACTTTCTGCAGGGATCACGTCCATGCGAGCTACAGATAATTTGGCACCGAGGGTTTGTAACCGTAGGTTATTAAATTCGGTCCGGTTAGCAGAGTGCTCTGCTGTGAGTGAATCGCCCGACTAATGGATGAGTTGGAAGCAGGGAAGATTGGGATGGCATCGTCCTAGTACACGAAGGAGGGTGTCCTTTCTTCACATTTTTGATTATTACATCGTCTATTTGGTAGCAAATGCATTCACACACGTACGAGTCTAAACACGCTTCATCTTTCTAGCGTGAACTAAAGCTTGTACAACTTGCTCCGCAGTAGCGAATAGCCTACCCCGATAGTTTTGAATGAGTGTACCGCAGCCCAGGTGATCAGGCGTCGGAAAGTTAAAGTTTTCGAAACGGCGCTTCACCTCATCCTTATCAAGCTTTCTGTCGGGCTCTTCGCCACACATAACAAAGTATAACACAGAACCAAGGCTAAAAATATCATCAGCTTGAGTGGAATCATACTCTTTATCCTATGCGCGTGATTGGTATCTTGATCCCAGGGCACCAGTTTAATTCTATAGCTTATACTTCTTCCTTAGTCTTAGAATATATTGCCAGGCTATAAGCCCTATTATATATAGAAATTATTAATTATCCTATTAAGCTTTAATTTTAGTAATAGGGTTAGTTTACGCTAGTAAATTATAAGTTAGCTAATGTTTTTTCCCTTATTTAATTAATAATGTTTTAAAAATAGGGTTATGAAGGTTTAGCAAGTGCTGAGCACTGCGCTATGTCTCCTAGGAGTTAGACTCCTGGTTTACCACGTCTGAGTTGTTACGTCAGACTGGCGTCACTGGCTTACTCTAAAAAACAACCCTGGGTAAGAGAATAAAGAGGATGGTGAGAAGGATAAGCAGGACTACAAGAATTACACCATGCGGTGAATCGGTATCCAATCCGGTAGCCGCAAAGACAGCTAGTTCTTCAGCCTTCTGAGAGCTTCTTTGCTAATGCATCATATGATGAGATGGACGCACTTCTCAGCCGGCAGTCGTATAGTTTATATGATAGACGCCATCAAATCATCTTCTGCTTCTAATAGCGTTGCTCGCTGTCAATTTCGTAATTCCATTGTGCATAAGGGCATACTGAAAGGGTACCATAATGCGAGAGATGCATCAGTTTATGGTTTGCTGTTGCTGTAGCACCTGATCCATTCACGCTGCAAGAGCTCCGACTGTCGACGGATAGACACAATGGCTTGTTAAACAATCAGCAATGATTCCTGTCATGCATGCAGGAAGCCAAACATGCTAAAACCGTTTAGTTATTTTCGGATAATTTTGCTAATTATGGAAACATAAGCGGCTTCATTGCACAGCCACCCCAATTGCACTTAGCCTTTACTCAGGTCACCCAATCATTATCCGCTGTGACTGATCTATCAGTCCCCCAAGGCGTCTGGCTTAAGCCAGAATGATGGATAAATATATCTATTAACACAACCCAAAACCAATCATTATTACAGCCCTTGCTAGTAGCAGCGCTTGTGTTTCAGCTGAACTAGAGCTAGGCGCTCCTTGGTTATGGTAGATGTGGCATTTCGTATTGCAGTTGAATTATATTTGTCTGTGGCAGTCGTCAGATGTCACTCTAGTATTTCAGAATGTCATCTGGTATCTTGAATATCTCATCGGATACCAAGTACCTATGATATAAACTCAAAAGACCGCGCTTTGTGAACTGCTGAACAACCAAGATAAATATATTCTAGTTCCGTCTGCCCTGTTCTGTCTGCATCCGCTCGATTTGGATTCGACATATTTGTTCGAGAAGATGAAGCTGCAAACATTCGTCCTTACTCTCACCGCGGCTAGACTTTCCGCAGCCTTTTTCCCCTCTCCCGCCTTCAAACGGAATGGAGACACTTGTAAACTATCGCTGGCATCCAGCTCTGGTGGCCGCAAGGTTGCCCTTGTCATTGACGCGTCCGGCTCCATGCTGACAAACGATCCGCAAGAGCTCAGAATCAAGGCTGGAAGGGCTCTCAACAGGCAGCTGGTATCGTCTGTAGAAGCTTCTGGTGGCAAAAGTGCCGACCAAGTCGCGGTCGTGGAGTAAGGCTACCACGCTGTTGCATACATATGAGATTTGTTCACTGATTCAGTCCAGGTTTAACACTCAGTCGACCCTGCTCTATCCGCTCGGGGACCCTGGTAAAGCCGATAGCTCTTTCGGTAAGATCGGTAGTGAAGGAGGAACCTCAATCGCCAGGTAAGTGTTGCACTTCCCACCTAAACAAGGTGATGTTATTAGCTAATTGGGTTTCAGCGGCGTTGCGAAGGGCATTGAAGAGCTCACCAAGTCTGGGCATGGTACGACAAAAGATCGGTCCGGTATCATTATCCTAACCGACGGCGAAGACGCCGATGTCGCCGCGCTCATCAAACAAATTAAAAAGGCAGATTCCCTCGGCATCCGCGTAAGCTTCGGCTTCCTTGCTCCACCGGAAACCCCGCCCAAGCCAGATCTGCTGCGGGCCATTCTCCAGACAGGCGGCACGTACAACTCCTTCAACCAGCCTGAGAATATTCAACCCTGGCTCTACCTGCTCTTGGGCAATGGTATTACTGCCCTGGACAATAAGTCCTCCAGCACAGCGCAGCCGCTTCTGAGCGGCATCACGACTGCCAAACTGTCGGGCTCTAGGGACGTTGCCTTCTCGTACCTCGCGAGCGATGGGGAGAACCTTGTCTTCACGGTGACTTCGATCTCCGCACAGGACCTTGACGTGAAATTAAGTCATGAAAACGGAAATTCGATCGGCAAAAAGTCCACGACGAGTGGGAACCAGCCAGCTGAGCTGTCGGTCAAGACTACGAAGGCTGAGACGCTCAAGGTCGTCGTCTCATCTGCTACGTCCAAGGAAGGCATCTTCCAGATATCGGTCAACTCCTCTTTGGGCATCTCCGCTTGTAGCCTCGGCAATGGAAAGCCAGGCAAGAACGAGAGCATTCCTACCCCGACCCCAACCCCGACCTCAATCATCGCACCTCCAATCACTGGTGGGGCCTCTAAAATACTCGGGCATGTTTTGCCAATTATCATGGTTGCGTTATCCTTGGTGCTACTATAGATAGCTCCGTTCTCAGATAAAGTTTTTTAACCTTCGCTTACCGTTAAATTGTCACCAAAATGGGGTTACAGGGTTAACATGTTTAGCTTTTACTGCTTTTAGCTCATTGAAATAAACGCGAACAGAAGGACGTCTGTTACTTCATTACATCTAATGACAGAAAGCAACTAAATAAAACATATAATAATTAAGGGCACTATCTACTGAAATGAGCAACATTAAATGCTACTTTGTCGGGTTTATGAAGCCGTTATTCTACCTGGCGACATTTAGTCCAACTTTAAATAGAAGTATTAGCTTAAAAGTAAAGTAATAAAAGATAAATTATATAATGTATGCTTAAAGAGTTAATAAATATATTAATTAATTCTTTATATTTTCTTTTATATTACAAGTATTATAATAAATTTAATAAGTATATAAATTAAATAAGTATATTAATTAAAAATCCCTTATTATAATATTTAAAACTTTAATAAGACTAGCTTTATAATAAATATTATTGTAGTTAGGATAGTTACTATTAATTTAAAAAAGTAAATAAAAAAATTATTATAATAAGTTATAAATATTTAATACAAAAAGTTAATTAATTATATTATTTATTATTAATATAAGTTAATATTACTATATAAATTAATATTAAGAATATAACTTTTTAAGTAATTAAGTTATTATAATAAATTAAAATAAATAAATAAATAATAAGTTAGGTTTTAAATAGCTAACGTGTTTTATAAGCGAGTGACCCATATAAGCGAGTGACCCAAAAATCTCAACCTTCTCAATTAAATCGGCAATA
>JAHARR010000295.1:0-12527 GCA_019191175.1 Fusarium veterinarium
GTTTAGCTCAGCACGTCCTGTGCTCCAGTAGGAGACTTTTCGGGGCCTTTGGCCCCCCGGACGAAAAATATACATAATTTTTGGTTTTAACCCGCCGTCAATCAATATTGTGACGCCTCCCTGTCCTCACCAGCAGATTTCATGACGCTCGCTCCATCCCATCATCCCAACAGCCATCGATCCACTTGGGTTTCGCCGCAGCTTCGCCCCCCGAGTATCGCCATGCCTAAAAACCTCCCTCCTCTAATAGCTCTAGAAGAGCATTTTCTCAGCAAGAACGTCGAGCCCAGGCACTTCCAGCCCATGCTAGCTGCAACGGGCGTGAGAGATCAAGTGTACGATCTTGGTGCACGGCGTCTGGCAGACATGGATACCCATGCGGTTACGATGCAAGTCATCAGCCACGTCTGTGGGTTCGCAGACAACGCAGAATATTGCAGTCTCATCAATAATGAGTTAGCCAGTGCAGTGAGAGAGCACCCAACGCGCTTCGCCGGCTTCGCCTATCTCCCCATGGCCGATCCGCACAGCGCCTCCAGAGAACTACGGCGGTGCATAACCGAGCTGGGCTTCAAGGGAGCCATGATTGATAATCATGTCAATGGCCGTTACTTCGCTGGAGCCGAATATGATGCATTCTGGGCCACTGTGCAGGAATTGGATGTTGTCGTTTATCTACATCCAACGTTTGCGACGGATGACATGTTGCAGTGGTATTCGGGTCCTTATCCAATGAGCGCCGTCAACACCATCTCCGGCCCCGCCTTTGGGTTTCATTTCGATACGGCAATGCATCTGTTGCGACTGTATGCAGCGGGCATATTCGACCGTTTCCCGAGACTGAAAATAATTCTTGGTCACTTTGGGGAATCTTTACCATTCTGGAGAGAACGTATTGCGTCTACGGCAAAGGCACAGGCATGGGGCCCCATTACTAGGTCGTTCGATCAAGTGTACGATGAAAACCTCTGGTTTACTAGCAGTGGATGCGATGGTGTCGCGGCAATGGTCTGCATGCTGAAGAACACAAAGATAGACAGGATCTTGTTTAGTGTTGACTATCCATTTGTCACCATGGAGAAAGCCACACGATGGCTGAGAAAGTTTCAGGAAGATAAAATTGTCAACGCCGATGACCTTGCCAAGATTTGCCACAAGAACGCTCAGAAGCTTCTGAATTTAGGCCTCTTCCCAAATTAGACAGCCGGATAGCCCTTGGGGACTGCCACAATGTGATCAATAATCCAATACCAAACCTACTTGCATATTGTCAGATTCCCAGCGTGCGGAATGCCTTCACCAGTAGATGCTCATCTGCTACTACTAGTACCTGTACCAGATCGACATCCACCTGGAGGTGGCGAATGGTATGCCCCCTATCCGAAATACCCGCCCAACAGTACTTTGTTACTCCAGGCCTGCCGGATTGCCCGGGGGGGGGGCATGTACCCCGCTCAGGCGGATAGGCTTATAAACCATCCACACAACCCTGACCCGTCTCTCCCTCACTTTTCTTTCCTTTAGTCGTTTCCTCTTCTTCACAACATGACGGACAACTCCGCAGGTCAAGGCCGAGGCCAATTGAGACGAGGTACTCTGGCTTGCGACATGTGTCGCAGGTAAGCACAGCATTGTGCTAGTCATTAATGCAACCCCTCCCCTAAGCGAAAGGCCCCCGATCACTAAATGGAAGCATTGGGCATGCAGACGGAAATCGAAATGTAAGTACGCCTGTGTTATGAGTTTATATCGGAACCCAGATTTGCTCACATAAAATCCATCAACAGGCAACATGGAAAGGCCATCTTGCAGTGTATGCGCCGCACATGACTGGAATTGCGTGTACTCTTCAGTCCGAAGGAAACCAGGGCCCCCGAAGGGCTCGAAGCAAGTCGGTCTCGCCCCTGTAAGCCGTCGAGTAGGTTCGTCTGGTCCCTCCCAATACTTCGCCGCCACATGTAGCTAACTCATCAATCCCTCCCAGAGCGGATCGAGAGGCTGCTCCAGGAACACCAAGTCTCAGCGGACACTTGTCCCTCAGCCGGTGATCAATTGCAAAATGATGGAGTCGGTCAAGAACAACGCGAAATTACGACGCACCGAAGCCCCATACAAAGTGCTGGCCTGCTACCAACGTGCCAAGACATGTTGATCTCGAAAGTTTCCCCAGGCGATACCCAAGCAGTCCTGGACGCAATTGAGTGGGCTCGGATTCCGGAGCGGTCTTTTCTGAGGACAGAGTCCTACTCAAGCTGTGCAGATGCAGCGCTGAGTTTGCCACATCAGCTTGGACTGGACGCCGCACTGACGATTGATCTTGAGCTTCACCTGTATGCAACAACATCCACTAAACCGGTATTTCCAATCATTGACTCGAAACCAGGTTGTCAGTGTACTTCAGGGCCGTCGCACTACCAGTTCCCTTGTTTTCAGAGTCGAAGTTCTACGACGATTACGCGTGCGGCCGCATTCCAACTTATCTCTTGAACGCAATGTTCTGCCTTGCTTCTCGCTTCGCCTCCGAGGCCAGCACTCTGCACCTCGCCAACAACGACGTTCTCCTACTAGGGCAACAGTTCAGTCGAGAAGCGGAAAAAGAGATGAAGCAACTCAATATGGCACCTGCTAGTGTCTCGGTTGCCCAAGTCAAGGCTTCTTGCCTCCTCGTCTTCTACCACTACAGTTGCTTCGCCATGCGAGAGGCGTCAGAACAGTGTTCTCGGGCCGTGAGAATGGCGTACATGTGCGGACTGCATCAAGTTGACAACCCTAACAGACGAGGGCCAGATGCCTCCCCCATTACGCTTGACACGGAAGAGAAGCGCAGCCTGTGGTGGTGCATATGGACGCTAGACTGCTTTACCAGCATCACATCATGTTTACCCCCTAGCATCGACGACTTGACGTTAGCGACCACGTTTCCAACCTGCGAACTATCAAAGGCAACAACGGTCAGTTCTCTTCCCGGCAAAAAACGGTCATTATTGGATGAAATGGACGAAGACTGGTACAAACTTGACGAGTCCGAGTCCAGGGGTACGAGGACGCAATTCGTCTTACTATCTGCCTCCTCAATGGCTCGAGAGGCTGCTTGCCTGAGGCGCCTGGGGCTTGAAAACCTACAATATGATCTGCATAAGCGGCTGATGTGCCTGGAAAAACGATGGAGGTCGATGATGACGGGCTTGCCTCCTTGGTTCCTCGTACCGAACCGGCACGAGCTCGATTCGGATCCTGAAGAGCACCGCCAACGGCTGGAGGCAATTCATCTTGTTTATGTGTAAGTTCTCGAGTACGCTGCTTCTCAAATTTCATCATCGCTAAAGGGACACAGCACCGGAATTCTCTCGAGCATCCCACCCTCGACGCTCACCCTAGGATTATCGACACAACATCAGAAGGACCTTGTGACACACCAAGCTTTATGGAAGAACTGCATCTCGAACGCTCTTCAAATCTCCATAATATGTCGAGTATGGCCCGCAGCATATTTCCGCGAAGGGAACGCGCTCATCACGTTACCTATCACTTGGACTGCCGGGTCACTCCTCGCCCTGGGCCTGATGGACTCGAGCCTGAGAGACGGTGCTGAGAAGATCAGCTTGTTGGGAGCTTTGGATATCACGATGGCTCATCTACATCAGGCCTCGCAGCAGTGGCCCTTCGCTGACGCTCTGCTTCGTATGTCTACGTTCCCCGACCCGGATCGAGAGTATCAGCTGAACGAGACAATGATAGGCTCACTGGAGAAGTTGCGGGGCCGGACATGGATGCAGTTTGACTTGCAGCAACTCCTCATTCTGGCCGGTCGAGTCTCAACACCACTTATGCAAAGTGTTTCTGAAATGGCTGGCTCAATGCCGAGTATTCCAGCACCAGTTTCGTTACCCCGCAACTTCAGTGCATCTCCTATTGGGGGAATGCCTCCCATGACGTTCTCTGCCGAGAACGAACCAGACACGGTTTTGAACTGGCTAGAGTGCGGCGAGGAAGACATACAATATCTTTGGCCGCATACCGATGTGGATCTGGGAGAGTAGGTCTGAGGTTGTCTCTTGTGCGGGGTACTCCATCTCGCAGTTACTTAAAGCATACGGCTAGATTACTAAGACAGTTGTTTCATGAGGCCGTGAAGATCATGACTACCCTGTGATACACTACCTCTAGCCATGTGGTTGTCGTGTTGAGAACAGGGGCGGCCCATGAGATCCCCTAACCAAAAAACGTCGAATATGATTCTTGTCTTGTACGACACGCATCTGGTGTCATCACGATGTAAAGAGGAGCATCATGCCTCATGCGGCTACATGGCCAGCAGGCCCTCTGAGGATCGGACCCAGTAGATAAAACAGACAAAAGCACTCCATCGTATGGAACCCGACACTCTTCTAACCAGGGAGCGTTGCCCCTTTCTATTGGCAACATTCCTTCCCACCCCGGCCAATACTCTATCAAGACGTTCATGCGCCAGTTTACTCCTCCTTTGGGTACCAGCCCTTTTCATTATAAAACGCTGTGTGCAAGTTGTGTAGGTAGACGACAAGGACTTTTCTGTGGCGAGACAGAGAGCATACATCTCTACTCTCTACTCTACCTGCTTCTCGCAGCCGATGCGGCCTAGCAGCTCCTTCCTATCGCTGTGGCCGGGGAGGCTGATGCCAGACGTGCTGGAGTGCCTCTTGGCGCCGGTCTGGCGCTCCCAGGTCTCGAGGTCGAGCTCCTCGACACCGATCTCGGCCTCCAGGGGAGCCTCCTCGTAGATGTGTCTGCCCTCCTCTATGCCGTCACCTTCGTCGTCGCTGCGGACGTCCTCAGCGTTGCCGCCACGGATGACGAGGACGAACCAGGCGATGGTGAGGACCTGGAGGGCCATGAGGGGCACGAGGAATAACCACTTGATGGTCTTATTGTAGCAGATGAGGCCTTCCGGGTCCAAGAACGGCTCGGCGAGGTAGTCGCGGTCCTCAGGCACTGGGAGAGGACCCTCAAGGTTGCCAGGGGGGCCCTTGAAACAGCCCGTGGGCATGATATCAGGCGTGTGATAATAGACGGACTAGCACGCCAGGGGATAGAAGATGTGGCGGAAGATGACCCAAGAGAGCAGCAAGACGCCAAAGGCAACATCGCAGACGGTAGTGAAGCCGGCGTACTTGAGGCACTTGGCAAGCTGCCAATGCGCGTTAGCTTCTGAGCGAGCTCGATCTAGAGAGGAAGACTTACAGAGAGTAGGAGGTCGATAACGTCCATGGTAACGTAGATGACATGACCGATGGGAGTGTGGTCGTATGTGTAGCAGGAGAAGAGCAGACCGCAGGTGATGAAGTGATGGGTGAGCATCTGCCACTGGTCCTTACGACGCTCCTCAATGTTGAGGACAATAACCTGCTGGACCCAGAAGGCTTACTGCGCGAGGATGTAGGACTTCATGAGGCCAGAGATCTCCTGGTTTGGCCAATGGGTCCACATCTCCTTGAGGTTGAAGAAGTAGGGAGACTTGCAGTACATGTACTGAGCGGCACTGTCAGCATGTACAACGGACTCCCTCAACGCGAATAGCTCAGGAGGAACTTACGACACCCAGAACCCAGGAGATGGTGTAGCAGATGACCATCCAGCCCTGCTCGCTGAAGCGGGTGAATTGCTTGATCTTGCGCATGCCCAGGGTCTTGGCGAAAGGAGCTAGGAACGTATTAAATGGTGGCAGCACGGAGCCCGGTGAAGAGCACGATGAAAAGCATAAAAATGTAGCAGTCGTCCAGGCCATGGCCGCACTTGCCCGTTTCGGGGTTCCGGTAAGACAGGGAGAGGAACTTGGCGGTATAAGGCTGAGCTTTAAGGATGAAGTGGTGGGTGAGCAAAAGCAGCGCGAGCAGGTTGAAAGCGAGGCCTCGTAAGAACTCCTTGTTAGTCGATTTTGACATTAATGGCCTAGAAATTGTGATTGTCGATCTTGTGCTAGCGCTCGGAGCTTGCCCTCGGATGTCTGCCAGCCGAGCCGTGGAATGTTGGTGGTTTGCACCAACTTAGACCTCCACGAGAAAAGGGGAGGAGGGTGAGACGACAGAGGCACATGATGGATGGCATACCGAAAGAACGCCCAATTGGGCGGCGCCGACGACAGCGGTGATCCGAGGAGGAGAGTGACATACCAATCTGATTCTCGTTCAACCACTAGACGAATTGCTTCCAGCCGCTATCCTGCTTTCTCCTTGTATGCCGCACGAGAACGACATTGCTGTTGCCAGCGGTCTGCATGCATAGGGCCCCGTTCATGTTTCGGGGCTTTTGGCTGGAGGTCTTCTCGACATGGGCACCGGAAGGCCCTCGCGCCACTGGCTTCTCGAAGACGGGCTTCTCATGGTCGCCGAAGTCGCCCATGGTGGGTGGTGGGTTGGGGTTGCGGCAGTGACTTTCGCAAACTCGATGCCGGCCAGCTTGCTATACTATACTGAAGAAGTACGGATCTCTTGATGTGCGGATGGGTACCGAGGCGGTGTAGGGAGGCGTTGGGGACTCGTGTGAGAGTCGCAGCGAGAGATGCGACGGACAAGCGGCGGCGGTACGCTGGAGACAACTTTTTGTCTTTGCCCGCTCGTGAGGCAAGGAGAAGTGACGAGCGAGGCTGGTTGATGGAGGGACCAGCTCCTTGCCGGTCGGGGAGGTAGTGGTGAAGATGGGAGCGCGTGCTGTCGACGATGAGGGTAACGAGGGAGGGGAGGAGCAACACGCAGACGAGCTCAACCCTAGGTAATGGGAAAAGGATGTCGTAAAGCAGACGGACACGGACAACCGCTAACTCTCCACCGAGATGTGGGACGTGAGGTGTGCGTTAATGTGCGAGTCGGTCGGTCGGCGGTGCTGGGCTGGGCCGCGCAGGCCCATCCATGGATACCTTTTTCTGGTGTGAAAGTACCCCCCCACCAGGCAATGCAGTGAGGGTACCTCCCGATCAACAGAGGAGCTTTCTCAGGGGTCGCCTCTGCACCCGTTTGGGCTGCCAATTAAAGGTACGTATAGTGGGAGGCAATAAGTATGAATACCGGGCGTGTATTGTTTTTCTGCCGCTAGCCCATTTTAGCAGTTAGAGTGTGCATATTAACCTCACATATAGCTATCTTTTATACTAATTCGTTAGGAAACACCTCTAACCAGGATTAGGAGTTAACATAGCTTGTTTTAGGCTAAGAGGTATGTATTAGTATATTAAAGGGTATTTATACTTATTGCCCCCCACTATACCATGCCCAGTTTCCGATGCCATAAATTGGAGCGGACTGGTTTGCTATGGCCAGGGGTTGGGAAGGAGGAGGGGAGCAGGGTCCTCACCTTAATGTATATGGGTAGAGGGGGCCTGTTTAGTGTCTAGGATAGGGGCCTGGGAATCTGTAAGTAAGCATGCTATAGGTACCTTAGCATGGCGTCCTATAATAACCGGCATTACAAAGTATAAGTACCTCCGGCAGATAATTAGCCACTGCACTGTAATTAAAGGGTGATTGGAATTTATGTTATAGAGCTTTTGGTGGAGAAAGTTTGGTAGTTCTCTGATGTATTAATGCTATGACTAATCTAAAAATGGGTCCGCGATGTATTTGTGCCTTATGACTGTCAGGAGACAGGCTGAAACTGAATTAGTGATTTCTTAACTGTCTGCCCGGCTCGACTGATTAACAAGCAGTATTAACAAGGGGCAGTTAGAAAAGCAGCCATAAATTAAAGAAAACATCTGCCGCTCAGAGAAATGGGCCGCAAGAAGAGGAAATCCACAATCCGCCGCTTAGTTAATATCCTCAGCAGATAAATCTTTGCTTTAGTTAATATCTAGGTCATGATCTTTGCGTGGGATCCTTGCACAAGGTTTAACCCTCTCCACCAACGTCTAGTGCTGACATCGCCTTATTTAAACGTGAACTAGCTCCGCTTAATAAGCGGAGGTTTCTAATCAGTTAATAATATCCTCCAAGCCATTCTCCCTCGGAGAGCCTTATGTTCCGGTTATATAAATCTTTTAGTCAGAGACACTCCAGCAGCATTACATAGATTCCGAAACATTAACCTTGATTTGCCTCTTATCTTGGCTTCCGAGCCATAAGTATGCACTATATTACTGTCTATTATTGTTTTCTCCATCCTTCGGCGGCTTATTGCGTTATGGAACTTAGCCTAAACGTGTAGGCAGGAAAAACAACTCCGGCCAACCTAAGTAATTCCTCCTTTTGCATCCCGTCATGGTTACATCTCAGCTCTAAACTAGCAATTATAGTCCAAAAACGGGCCTGTAATGCTTATCACAGAAGAAAGGTATACATAGGATACTCTGTCTGCGTTTATTTCCTAGACCCTTATATGCCCCTTATTAATTAGGTTTATCTCTTAGCAATACTAATCCTCATCTATTAAGCTTGCTGGTATAAAGGTGTATTCTCGTGTTATCTAGTTAGCTAACCGACTTACCTCTACTCTTCTAGATCTAATGCGACTTAATAAGTCTAAATATACCCTGCAACTAGTATAAACATTATGGCCTAGATTATATATTTAACTACATAAGGGGGCATGGAAAGATAACTAATGCAAGGTCAGTTTGGTTATAGTATTCTAAGTTAAGTAGTAGCCTATATTAACTTACTACTAGATTTAGATAAACCTTAGAATAAAGTATTATAAAGTGCCTAAAATGTACTAAGGATACTCTTTCTTCGGCACTTCCCCTTTAAAAGAATTATAAGAGCAGTATAGCCAAGCCATTAGCCCTAAATTCACAAGCTACAGATCCCTATAAAAGTTCAAATCCTTATGTTAGAGAGCCTACTCATACACTTCCCTAAAAGTCTAACAGGCCTTCTTCTTCTTTCTTAAAAAACATAAATATAACCTTAGGATCTCTAAACTTATTAATATAAATTACTATTTATACCTTAAGTCCTATCCCCTGCTAGTGCCTTTACCAGTGCTGTTTCTTATAGCTAAATTCATTATAGTGGCTATTACTTCGGCCATACTAGCCAGCATAATAGAATACCTAGACTTTTAAAAGAAGGGAGGGAATAGGTTATTTTAAAGACCAGCCAAGAGGCCCTATTTAATCCACATACTTAAAGCTCCTTTAAACCCCCTTTATTATCTTTATCTTACTATTATAATAATCTATACAACTTATATAAACTTCCCAAGAGGAGTATTATTAAGAGAGGTTTTAATATATTTATTTATTTGTTTTTTTTAGCTTAGTCTTTCCTGTAGTTAACTAAGTTCTATTTAAAGATATTATAGAGCTTGTATATTAGCTATATACTAGCAAAACCCCCTCTTTGGAGCACCTTAGCGCCAAAGTCGGGGTCTTAGCATTTATGTCTATTATATCCCTATTTTAAGGGCCCTCTGCAAACATGCCATATCTTAATACCGATTTATGTGCCATAAAGGCATACTATCTGTTTATAGACTTTTTTAAGATGGCTAGTATTATAAACCTTTAAGTAGCTTTTATCCTGGTAAGTCTTTTACCTCTAGAAGGTATTTAGGAATACTAATAAAAGGTTAGAATATATATAAGGTATTTCCAGGATGTCTTTAATCCATTGCTATATTTTATATAGTTACTTATTAAATAATTTTCACCCTTAGTAGGCATATATATATATTCTATGGGCTATAAAACTTATAAATTACTTATTTTAAATAGGAATATTACTAACTTTAATTGCTTTTTAGCTTTATTATATCTTTAATAAAGATATTACTTTATAAACTAGATAGCTATTACTTATATCTAATAATTATTATAATTTTACTCTTCTAGGTAATTACCTTAATTATTACTTATATCTCCCTAATCTTAATAATAATATCTTTTATTTATCTCTCTATAAAGAGCACCTTATATCTTATCTTCCTAGAGACTCTTATTTAAGTTATATTAAAGATAAAACCAGTTATATAATATACTTAGCTTAAGCTATTAAAAAGATATATACTTAATTACCTTATAATATTAAAAAGCTAAATAAAGAGGTTAAGGCATAATAGTAATTTATTCCCTTTAACTTCTATTTTATATTATTAATAATTAATAAGTCTTAGGTTACTCTTAAAGAAATAAATATTATATAAAGTATATAATGTTTTCTTTTTTTTTTTAAGTTTATAAGTTAGCCTTAAAAGCTATATCTAAGTATTTCTAAAGTTTAATATAATTTAAATATTTATTACCTCTTAGTAGGCAAAGCTTTATTAAGTTAATATTATTATAATTAGCTGCCTTAATTATAGCCTAAACCTAGCTATATATAACTTAGCTAAAAAGCCTTACTTTTTAGCTAGCCTTAATTTTTTTCTTATAACTTACTTTAAAGCTATACTTAAATTATTTATTATATAATAAGTAATTTAATTTTATTATTTACCTTTTAATTATAATTATTAATAGTATTATAGCTTTATTATTATAATACTTAAAACAAGCCTATAAATACCAAATTTTAATAAGTATTATTTAATAAAAGGTTATAATATAACTTATAAAATTAAATAAGTTATTAAAAAAAAATTATAATAAGCTTTATAATATAATAATAAAAATTAAAATAAACTAAGGAAAAAAAGATAATATTAGTTATATTAAATTAGTAATCTTTAATTATAAGATTTTCTTCCTTATATAATATTACTATAAGCTAATTAATAAAAGCTTCCTTAATTATAAGATAAAGCTACTTTATAAGCTAAAAGGAAAGTTACTTAGAGAGGTAAATTTAAGCTAAAGGAAAAAAGAATTTATTAAGGCCCTTTATAGCAGCTTATATAATAAGTAGCTTAAGGCTATTTAAGAGCAGGCTAAAAAGGTATTAAAAAAGACTAAGCCTTTATAAAGATAAAAGAGGGGTAATTATAAGGTTTAAGAAGAAAATATATTAAGTTTTATATAAGTTTAATTACCTAATGTTAAAGATTTAAAGTTATAATATTAATATTAGTAATATAAGGAGGGTTAAATAAGTTATAAAATATAATATATAATAAACCTAATAAATTAGTTAAATATTAATATATTATTAATATAAATAAGGGCTAATAGGCCTTTATATTATAACTTAATTATTTTTATTTTATAAATACCTAGGAAGTAAATAAGTAATATATAAGAGTTTTTATTATTTTAAAATAATATTTAAGTTTTAAGGTTTGAGAAAAGATTATTTTTTATTTTAATATTATATTTATAATATAAGCTAATAATATCTTAGACCTTTATTAAAGCCCTTATATTAATTTAATATATTAAAATATCTTTTTTATTTTTATAATTAATAAGTAATATTATCTTTTTTAAGTATTTTTAATAAAAGTAATTATTAAATTTATATTTACTTATAATAATTAGTTTCTAACTATAAATAAACTAAGCCATACTAGGTTTATTATTAATAGATTTTATAAGGCATAATACTAAGCTTATTAAAGTATTATATCTCTTAATCCCAGTTTAAACCACTGCTTTTTTACTAATTTCACTAGATTTATTCTCATACGCAAGGTCGATTGGTCACGTGCCACACCACGTGCATTTAATTAATAGAGTCATAACTTCAGGTCAATTTAACTTTCGCTAACTAATTTATACAAAAGTCAACCCAATTCCTTCACAGAACCCTACCTATACCCCGCATTCATCTCAGAATGCTATGCACAGACTCCCTGTCCTTACTTCTGCACAAGAGGGAGGATACAGAGTACCTATTCGGCCTTAATAATTACATTCTTAAGCCACTTTTTATACCAGGCTAAGTTTAGGCCTGTAAATATAATAAGGAAAGCTACCTCTTCTGCCTTAAGAGACTAGCCTTGCCGTAGGGCTTCTTCTAGCTTCTTTAATCTAGATAGCTCTCTAGCTAGCCAGGTCGGAGATATTATACTACCTAGGTAATCCAGATCTATATAACTAATTAAGCTAATTAGGCTGCATTTAAAGATAGCTATCCTAATTAGGCTTAATTTGCCCCTTAAAGAGAAGTTTATCCTAATAGCTTTAGCTATCTTATATAATATATAGTAATCTTTGCCCTTAGCTTGCTTTAGCACTAGTCTGATTATATTAATAAGATTGTGGTTAGTTATATAATAGCCCTGATTAGGCTGCAGGCTGTTATGTAAAGCAGCAGGCATCGTATTAGTGGCTATGATTGATATCAGTAAGTGTGACCAGAAGGTATAGAGGAAGTCAGTTCGGGGAACATACTTGTGAGTTTGTGCTCGATCTCTTGGTTAAGGTCTGACTGACCTTTGAGCAGAAGTGTGATGGATGGACCAGGCGCGGTATGTTTCAAAGGTCGTTTAAAGACCAGTCCTTTGGGTGGGTTAAAGGAAGAAGGGTGACCCAACTGCTAAGAGGTAACTGGCATTAATACTGCCTGGTTAAGGCAGCAATTACGCCATTAAGGCAGATAAACCTTATATGATTTTGAATTCTGCGATAATAGCCTGCTATAGGGGTCTTACTATTTAAGCCTTTATAGAAAAGTTAAAAA
>JAHARR010000296.1:0-12488 GCA_019191175.1 Fusarium veterinarium
TGTTGACATCCACGCATCGCTGGGTGTGATCTTAACCACAGGAGGTTTCTCTCAGAACCAGGAGATGAGGGATGCATGCCTTGCGGGAACAGCCACGAGCAAAGCAACTTCAGGTATGTCGACCAAGGCGGAATGGAGCCTTGCATCTAACGGAGACGCCGGCATCGCGCTGCGAGCCGGCCAAAGGATCGGTGCTGGTAGCGCACAGCTCGGCCAAGTCTGGGGCATCCCCACCATGATCGATCCTAGGACAGGGAAAGTGACGGAGGCCATGTTTGCCATATCCAAGCCGTTCTCTATAGTAGTCGATGGCTGTGGCCGCCGCTTCTTCTCCGAGTCCCAGCCCTACGGTGAGGCCGTTAGGTCCATGTATGAGAGAGCGAATGAGGACGTAGAAGCGGCCACCTTCTGGCTTGTCTTTGATCGGAGATACAGAAGAAGATATCCCATTGGGAGCCTCAAGAGCACCTGGCAGATTGACCAGGCTGTCGAACAAGGCTTGCTCTTGCGCTCGGATACTATTGACGGCCTAGCTGAGCAGATGCAGATATCGAGCCATAACCTGCAAGTGACGGTGGACGAGTGGAATGAAATGTGTAACCAGGGCGAAGACAAGCATTTCCATAGGGGCGGGGATAGGTACCAGAAGTTTTTAGGTGACCCAGCCGTGATGCCAAACCCTTGCATGGGTCCCGTCAAGGATAGCCCCTTTTACGCCCTCAGAGTCTTTCCTGGTGATGCTGGCACCAGAGGCGGTCCCGAGACTGATCAGTTCGCCAGAGTGCTCAGGGATGATGGTACTGTAATTTCTGGCCTGTTTGCTGGGGGCAACGCCTCAGTCGCGCTACTTGGAACCCAAGGCGCGGGAACAACACTAGCTCCAGCGATGACTGAGGGCTTTATCGCGGTGAGGTATATGCAGGGTCTAGCTCGTGGCAGTGGCAAAGTCTCCCAGGAGCAGTAGGGTGCCGCAGTCGGCTCAGGTTTAGTAATAAATGCCAAAGATATACAATGAGGCCCTGGTAGACATTGATCTAGGTTGCATGGCAATCTGGTACTGTATGCTACGCGGTAAATGAATGAAGTTGGAAGATAGGTCTTCTATACTGTACAATGTGGTCAACAATCTACATCGCCGAGGTCACATTTATCATTACTGCATGTCATAGGCCTGAAACCATCTCAAGCTCTGTCTGTCACTTCCTTGGCTGGTTTGTCATTCGCGAATGCGACCAGTCCCAGTCAGCTGCTGTCTTTCTATTCTTAGAATGTCCTACAGTGGCTGATGCTGGAGCTAGACTGTATCATGCTGGGGCACTTCTATTCCAGGTCCAGCATGCTGCACGGGCATTTGCTGGCATTCTTACCGTCCAGAGGAGGGCGATTGAGTCACTCGTGCATCGAATCAGAGGCTGGCACGTGGAGTGGATTTTTAAGATATTGATACGATGGATCAAGCACGGGCAGGCCTTGTTTCACACTGGTGGCGCGGAAACGCCGCACGTGGAGGAGAAGTTAAGCCAACTCGGGGTCTTTATGTTATCCCCTACTCCTTATCACTCTAGGGGTAATAGGGGTATACCAATCAGCTAAATTCTCATTATAAAGATTAATGACTAAAGTAATTTTATAAAAGATAAGGATTAGGCAGGCGACGGAAAGCAGGGGACAGCAGAAAGACCATAAGTTGACTTACAATTTGCCGCTGACGGCTATAAAAGAAGATTCCCCTCCAGTGAATCTGCTGTAGCAAACACAAATCTCAAAATACTTCCTCAACATGGACGAGGCTTTTACTAAAATCTCCGAAAGGCACCCCTCTCTTCTTTTCAACGACTGTGTTGATTTGTTCAACTGTATTCGATTCAATGAATGCCTCGGACTCAGAGCCAGGCATGTTGCCTTCAAGCTTGATATTGTCAAGTGTCGACTGGCGCGATGGGCCACGCGCGTCATTGGCGGGCAGTCGTTCGAAGCGTGTTTGAATGAAGTCGATTTGGACACGATGCGAGAAATTCTCCAAGGCATGGTTGTAGCATTCCAGGCATGTTACAACAGATCATGCCGGCAATCTAGAAGGCTCGCCAACAATGAGGACACGATCATAACACTAGACAAGCTTGCGCAACAGCTTAGAGATAAGCTGCACACTTTTACCGAGGAACGACTATCCGGGGCGAACTTGATTGACAAGACACCGTGGACAATTTACGACGAGGAACACATCGAAATCCTGATTCGGGACTGCGCTGTTTACATCGACGAACTCGAACGTGAGATTCAGTTTGACACAGAAGATTTGATAAAGGAGGCAGAAAAGCAAATCGACAAGTTTGACAATATCTGTTTCTTGCGCGAATTAAAGAATGCATCGCAGGATATTGATTTTGCCATGACCTTTGTGGCTGCTACCAAGTACGAATCCCGTATGAAGAAGGATGGTGGCCCCAATATTAGTAGGGCACCGGATTGGAATCGGTTACCCTCTCAATTGGCTTCAGGTAATAACAGTGTTGGCTATATCGGATCCAAGTTTCGCGGCAACATCCACATTGGGAATACTTATGGGGGAAAGGGCTTTTGGGATGTCTGAGGTTAACAGAGAAGGAATGCAATGAGTAGCGAGACTAGACGGTGAAAATTGTGGTCCAGATAAGTGCCGTCACTCCGCTACTCACTACCTGTCTCTTACTTTAGATGAAGGAGGGAAAAGTGGTACACAGTAATTGGTACCAAAGTCAATTTTACATCTGGTTTTGAATTTTAGGGCAGCAGTTTAGGCTAGTATTTACTACCCAAGTTATTACCACACAACAGTTCAATCAAGATGACTGAGAGACCTTATTGATCAGTTCATTCTGGAATCAATTCTAGCCGGCCACGGACTCGTTGCGAATCGTAGACAAACTGAACCTCCCGAAATTTGCGTAGGTCCCCGATGCCCTTGGTGGGCCTGGCTGTGTGGGGTGAACGTTAAGAGGAATAACATCACAAAAGGTATTTGTCATCTCCTTGCTCTGAAAGGGTAGGCCTCTGAGGATTGCACTTCCCTTGTTTATTCGGTCGCGTAGTTCTACTCCTCGGACGAACAGGCGCAGTCCTTCATTCATAATATGTTCAACATCAGAATTTATAATTTTATCCGTTCTGTAACGACTGCTTACTTGTTCTAGTACTAATTTCCCTTAGCTGATACACCATGCAAACTACCTATCTCATAGAAACTAGAAACAAGTGGCAAAATATCCCGCGAGCATTGATTCATCCACATTCATAACAGAAGGCATTTATTCGGAAGACCAGAGTTCACGTATCAATCGTATCAGTAAGTAATCATCATGAAATGAATAAGTATCCATATGTAAAAGCCATTGCTGCCTTTCTGTATACTCCGATAAATCGCCGTTCTATCGTGAATGACCGGTTTCAATTAACCATAGAACCAGTAGAGAGTGGTATAGGAGGTGCTGTCGGTGCCTTGGACCTCGCAACCGTGAGAAGCACCGCCTGCGGTCAAGACGCGGTAGACAAAGGAGACACCCTGGCTGCCACCGGCATCCCCCAGGTAGAGCCAATCAACAGCGCTGGTACCTTCAGGGCCAGCGGGAGCAGAAGCGGGAGCCTTGATACCGTCTATCTTCTTAGCAATGAGGAGCTGGTTGGCCTTGTCGAGGTCGAAAGTGGGGACACCAGCAGCGTTAAAGAAGTGGCGACCAAGGTAGGGGATGCTTTTGCGGAGACCTTCAACCTTGAGAGGTTGTTTCTTGGGGAAAGGATTAGTGAGCGAGGCACCACCGTCACTATTGCGATTCAGAGGGACTTTTCTGGTATTAAGAACATCAGAAGGGAGAGAAGCCCATTTCTTTGCTTCTAAGGACGAATGAGCTTGACCTGGATAGAGGCAGGTAACGTCGTAGAGAACAGCCAAAGCACCGATAGCTGCAGGGGTAGCACCAGCCTCAGCGCAGCTATAATTCTGAATACCAAACCCAAGGGAAATGCACTTCAGAGTTACATCTCGAGGGGGAGCGGGGAGCTCGGAAGCTGTTGGTCGTGTTGGTGAGATACAAGACGTTACATAAGGTTAAGGGTGGATCAACACTTACGACCGCCATCAACAGGAAGCACAGGTACAGGCTTTCCATATTCACAGCTAGAACTTCGGCCATGATATCCAACAGGTGAGGCTAGAGCCAAAGCAGCTGAAGTAAAGATGAGAAGAGAGCTAGCGAGCATAGTGAAGGCAGCGAGGTGCGATGCGATATTTGAATGCAACTTTGGGAGACGTCATATATATGACAACGTATAAAGGGGAGCGAAAAAAGAAAAGAAGAAAATTTAATGTTTATCAATTTTGTAGACCACCAATAAGCTAAAGAAGCAGATCATACTATGGGAAAAGTGCAGAAGTGGACTAGAAGAGAGTAGGCTTATATACAGGCCTCGGCAATAACAGATACCGCGTGACAATCTGTGCTACAGTACATACGAGCTGCCTTCAGGTGGAAATCAAGAGTTTCCTGTTACATTCAATTTCTTGGGCTCGTAGCGTAGCAGACTAGTTGAAGGACTAAGAAGAGAGAAGGAAGGTGGAGTCCAAAAAGAGGCAGAAACCCGGCGAGCATTACGTCCTACATCCTACCTCATCACTACTTGGATGGTTGCCTCAACTGTTACCCTTGGTACCAATTTGTAAAGTGTATTCCAGACATGTCGTATCCCACCAGCCTCCATTTCCTCGTTGATTCATATCATTACCTACGAACTGTCAATTTCACGATCAGGGGGCCATTTTAGAAAGACTTACACCAACGCCAAATCGTATAAAAGAATATATCTACGCAAGAAAGGCCATTCTGTCCGAAAGGATTTCTCATATTTTGGCCGTAGATTGGACAGTTTCCGTTCGGGCAGATTTCGAACGTATAGTCAATCTTGGACGAGTCTCTCCTGTAGAATTCGATGCATTCATCACCGTGTTTCATGCTTCTATCAATATCTGGTCTGCCGCAGAAATCCTTTACCATCTGGAATACAATATCGTCATCCGTCTGTCCGAGGCCGAACAAGGTTGAATCGTGAGAACACATTGCGCGGCGCGTCTCTTCTTCATGGTATGAATTTGCAGTGGTCGTGGTCTCCGAAGTTGTCTTTGATGGCGAAGTTACCAATGTGGTTTTTGTTTCTGTCGACAAAGTTGTGGTTTGTTTGCCTGTTTGCTCGGTCGAATCAGTATACGACGAAGTGACAACCTCGGCCGTCGTCTTCGTCAACGCCGTATGCAAAGTCGAGGTGGACTGGTCAGACACTGTATCCGGATCCGCGGACTTTGTTTGTGTTGAGGTGCTTTCAGTTACAGTAGTGCCCCCCGAAATTGTTGCCGATCCAGTTGTTTCCTTGGTTTGTGATATTGAAGATGTAGCTGTATCTGTAGTCAAGATTGATGCCGGGCCAGTATGCGCTCCTCCTGAAGACTTCTGAGCCGAAAGATCCTTGGACGGATCTGTGCATTCTTCCTTGAACGAGGTACCGCTTGATCTCTCCGTCTTGATAACGTGAGAGTCATCTGTCTGTGTAAGCGTCGTTGTCGTTGACAATGTTGATGATGGGGCCGTCTCCAATTTGGTCGCACCACTGATAGACGACGGAGCAGATGTCGCTTCGGTTGCCGACTCTGGGTTTTGATCTTTCTCGTTCACTGTATTAGTGGCTTCAGCTGCGACGGAAGTGGATTGGATATGTGATTCTGTCGTTGTCCTTGTCATCTCGTCGTCCGTAGTGGCATAGGATAGGACCGTCTCCTGCTGCGCATCGTCACTACTCATGGATGGCACCTTATGCACATCTTCCGACTGATCGGCCACGGACGTGGCCGAAACATTTGAATGCCAAATCTTGCTAGTATTAACGAAGTTGTCTTCTTCACCTTTGGATGTTGTGGCTGTAGTCTTGAACACTGCACTGCTCGGTACGTCACTTATCGACTCTGTTGGCGTATGGGCTTCAGGTCTGGTGCCAGTCTCTTTACCTTCTGTAAAAGGCGGGTAGGGCGTGCCGGCAGATTGAGTTTCACCCGCGACCGATGGAGACGATGGATGAGAGTCATCGGCAAACACGGTGCTGAATCTAGTGCTAGTCTCTACCGTCTCATACATGGTGCCAGTTGATCGATGACGATACCCATCAGCATCGGCAACGGACGTGGATTCGGGAGTTTCTTGTATCTCAGTTGTTGGATCTACTATGGAGGTGTCCGACATATCCTTAATGCGAAGGGAAGGTGGACATCCATTGGTCCATTTTCCTGATCGGGATGGTCTGATTGTGACATTGTAGCTGAGTTCGGGATAAATTAAATTTATATTTGTGGTTGGATTGAGCGCCTCGAATTCTGGTTCAGTGATCCCCAAATCCCACATGACTACCGCAAAGTTCTGGCCTCTCTCTGGATGCCACAAGCCTATACCGCTGGGATAATCGCACCTCGCGTGAGCCAGGGCGACCAAGGGAAGAACAATGATTGACTTCATCGTGGTATTGCTCTACAGTAGCACGATGCAAATGATACCAAGCTGGTGGAAGGGCAGGGACTTGGATTATATTATTGCTTCTCGCTGTGAAGTCTGTTAATGGACGTTCGCTAGATCCTGAGGTAGCCTCGTTTTCGTTGGTGGCAAGATGCTCCACCGTCCAAAATGGAAAGGTCGACAGAGAGCGGGGAAGCGAGATCAAAGGCCCGATCGACACCAAAGCTCGTTGAGTGCTACTAGATTCCGATATCTTGGACAGTCGATGCGATTGTCATGAGAATGGCACTAAGATATGACAGTCGACACGAGACACTATAGATTGATGATACGCAGAGCGCTGGTATATCCATCATCATGCGAATTGGCATTCACGAAGGCCAAATCTCACTTTATTCGGTGCTGGTCATCAGCAACACCATTGGGTACGCCGAGATAGGCTTCATGGAGAGTAGGAAGCAGCAAAAGTGGCCTTCATATTTTTCAACTCCAGCAATGGCATCAGAACTTTAGATAGCTTTTACTATGCCATAAGAAAAGAAAGACGGAAAAGAAATAAGAGAAAAAGAAGCAAGGGTCCGTTCAGTTTAGAAAAGGGACCAAATGCGATCAGTCAGAAGCAGAATATGTTGTATTCGATTTGATGATGCTGAAGGCTGGCTCTGAATACCCTACTTCATCGGTACCAAATGGCTTCGACTAATCATAAGAATATACGGTGCTCTCGAATCTCTCCACAGATGCGGCCAATCGTGTCTGCAGACGAGCTTCCCAATACATCTTCTCCATCAGGTTGTGAGAGTATGGTGCTATCTCGCTCCTCCCGCAACACAAATTCATCTCTCTCTACAAAGAGTCTGTCGTCTTCTGTTTGATGGTGTCCTGGAACCCTAAGTGGGTTCTCCTGGGTATCGAATCGTAAGGCTTTGCGAACGCCGTGAATAAGGTAACTGATGGCTAATATTTCGATAACCTTTGAACGCTGAGTTTGGGGAACCATGCAAGCCTGGGCCTCAATAGCGCTACGAGATATCTCTATCCTCGTACGATGCGTGCCGAACCTCTGATCGAATGTCGAAATCACTCTCGCCGAATGGTGTTCGAGGTGCTCGCGGATATGAACATCAACGTGCCCGAACGCAAGGATTGTCTGTATCATGCTATGATATGTATCAGAACGCCGCATTGCATCTTGGTGAAAAAGAAGCAAGTTCGCTGTCATTCTCTTGCATGAAAAGTTTTCTTCATGGAAGTTGAGAGCATGATTCTCGGATTGTTGTGTCATTGTCACTTTAGTGTATGAACCAGCGGTTGACAAAACGTTGTAACGATGAGGAATATAACAATGATTGAGGATATCTGGCCAGAAAAACCAAGCTAGTTTTGTGATTGATAAGAAGGCCGATTGCATATGAAAGAGAGCAACTATAGAATAGAGGTCTGGGGCGTCTTTTAAAATCAAGGCCCTCATGTATCTGAAATTAACTCAGCGACATACCAGAGCAGCGAATTAGATTCAACTTCGAGTGTAAATGGTAAGAGATCCACTCTTTCAATTGACGGAACGACCTATATTATACTGTCATACGTAGAGCTCTGTTGAGAGGACCTAAGACACTGCAATCCATCACCAGTTGTGAGGACCTAAAACAAATGATAATGCCCGCTCACAACAGTATTCTTTGGATTTTCCCAACGTATGTCCCAGGAGTCAAGACCGTATAAGACAAAAAGAGGAAAAAGTGATTTGTATACGTCCCGCTCCATTCTTTTATTTATGCTGTTCTAGTCTGATGTAGGTAGACTGAGGAGGATGGGTGAAGGAAGAGTTCTACCCTAGAGTGCATAGGGAAGTGGCGACAACTCCTCTATCCAACTCTCTCCTGTAACAGTTTTCCCTTGGCACGCGCTGTTAGCGCTCTGCTAGGGTAAAGAAATTTTGCAGGCTAAAATGGCAACAAAGCAGCTGTGGGGCTAACGGGACCCTAACAGCTGTCTGAAGAAAGGGATTCAGAGAGTTGACCTTTCTTCGCGACGAGTGTCTGCAACGACATTGAGCTTCGCGAGCTCTTGACATCGCTTTCGGGCGCTACTTCTCACGTAAGTGTTTGGTAAGTACAAGTCAATCACCAAAGAGATGTTATGCATTTCCCGCTTCAGAACCCTTCGAATGCTGGTTTACCGAGTGCAAGAGACTTGTATGTCTTTGTGTCTGTGTATAGGACAAGATGATCAATCTCGCAATCTCGATCACCATTACATAAATTGATATGAATCGCAATTTGGAGGTCATTTTCACGTCCGACTATATTTTGTCTAATCAGACGTGTCTCCTGCTGCTGGATTTCCCTTGCTTTTTGGTCTTCTTTGACGGGCCTGGCAGAGAGCCAGTATTCCATATTAATCCATCGAAATATCCATATCAGTTGCCATCCATGTCATAGATTGGGAGCTCTCTGGTTATCAGCACTTCTTTTTCCTCCTCATCCTGATAATAGTAGAAATATCGTCCTTCACGCTGAGCAATATTAAGTGTGAGAACAGATTCCAGTGTTAAGACATGTATAGGCTCTCCGTTCTCGTCTGCGCCAACATTGGTCCATTTTGGTCCTCTTTCCTGTTGATTGTACGGATAATCCAGATTTTTTGCTTTGGTTGAGAGAAGACCCATAGTGCTGTGTAAAAACAAACCATCCAAGCGGGGCCAAGACGAGTCAAATCTTGGATACCGGTTAAAAAGTGTATTGTTTCCAGCACCTGCTATCCATGCTAGATAAAATAGTGCGAGCTGAACCGTTAGTTGACGCTTTCCATGCCCATGGTTTTTCATGGGCACCGCTTGATACTCAACAGCAAACCCGTCTGTAGCGGAACTGGTAGGGCGATATGAAGATGGCGATTCCATAGACATGTCTCGCATCACGTCAGATAAGTTGGAGGTGTCCGTACTCTCTGAGAAGTGATACGAGTGCCCTGGCCTGGTTGTTTGTCGCAGTGCTTTCGTGGGGGCGAGACCATCTCCAGTTGGTTGAGGGGTTACACGAAGTACAACTAGCTCTGAATCGGTAATCAGGAAACCGTACCGGCAGTGCGAGAGCTTGCAATAGTGAAGAATCTGCCGTACGGGCTGGCTCCACGCCTTTTGAGTGCTTGGGTCAGGATGTGAGTGCCATGAACTCTGCCACTTGTTCGAGAGTTTACTATCGCCAGGCAGGAGATTTTGGTAGCGGATATCACCGTGCTCGGGCGGACTCCTTCTCGTCGTGCAGCATAATGCCCAATCAGGTTTGAATCTCCGGTCCCCCCCCTCCCGGCTCGTAGTATGTTCTGCCAGCACGGCCGAGGTTGAGATCCAGCTTGTGCTTTTTATCGAGCTTCGTGTATTTAAGTGCATGTTCAATGGCTTTGTTGACCGGTGGGAAGATGTGAGGCGAGAGAACCGAGTGTTCCAACTCGTCTTCATCAAATATTTCGCCATCCCAGTCAGTTTGGGTTGCGCCTAGGCTGCCCTTGGCCTCCCACTTGCACTCAACAATGTCCTCAAACATGGCATACAGCTTTGTAGCATTGAAGTCTTCCCATAGGGTACATGAGTTTATGTCTGGCCACAGGGAGTGTGTTGTGTTCGAGCCATCATTCGCGCGATTCACGAGGGGCAAATTTGGCTGCGTCAGCAGGCTTAGAATGGTGTCGTGGGGCATGTTTATTGTAGTATGTCAAGCTCGAGAGCCCTTGAAATGTTTTTTTTTTTTTTTTTTTTTTTTTTTTTGTTTTGAGGTCACTGAAAGACCAACACTGAAATTGGCATTCGAATGCCTCTCTACTTCCAAAGTGATATTCACAACTAAAAGCGACGGAGATAGGTTCCACGTTGGTTACAAGCAGAATGAATTTAGGCAGCAATCACGGTAGTGCGGCTCCGGGTCAATGATTAACCGATCCGCCTTATGTAATTGTTTCTCAATTCGATGTTCGGAAACGTTTTGATCCTCACCCAAACATCATCAGCCAGTCACAACGCCAATTTCTCTGCACGACGTGAATTTATCTGATAATAATTTTTTGACGTAAGATCAGTTATTAGATGCTCTAAAAATGGCGGAACGCTACGAGATTCCCTCCTTCATATCGCAAGACCCCAAAGAGGGTGATCCTGCCATAACCTGGGATGCTTTTGAGCGCCCAAAACTTCGGAAATTTTACGGAGATATTGTTCTCGACCGGTATATTGGTGGAGGTATGGATGGCATCGTTATAAAAGCTCGAGATAAGCATCGGGGTCGCTCTGTGGCCGTCAAAGTGGTATGTAGCTGTAATACGGATCTTCAGCTCCCGCTAAGTTGACTAGTTTTACTTCAATAATCAACCACCACCCATCGACGCCAGGCCTGCCCTTTCGATATCAAATCACATGGACTCACAGAATCCTTTGCGCAAGAAGCAGTGTCAAGCACAACATTATAAAGGCGCACCACGATATTGGGCATTTCAGAGAGAATGCATCAATATAGCCCTCCTAGAAAAAATTGACGCTAGCCTCCGTCTTGCTGAAAAGTCCGGACGGGAAATACTTCTCAATCTAGAACCTACTACCGCTCGGGAAGCTTATCGGAACCTCAAGTCTTTCTCAACAGAGAGTTGCGATCGGGAACCAGAGGCAGACAAATTGAAGCCGTTCAGACCAAACGTTCGAATAAATCCTTGCTACGGTTGGACACAGTTGTCAAGGGCGGCCATTAATGCACGTTTTCAAGAACCCAGCGCCTTTCAAGACGAGGAACAGTACTTCGCAATTGTTTATGATTTCGTCCTTGAAGGACAGCTGGAAGCCAAGAACGTTATCAACCAATTGAACTACTTTCATATTACTGGGTTCTTGAACGTACAGTTGAATCTCGAAAATTGGTTATCAACCGGCGTTCTTGTTGATTTTTCAGATATTGTGCCTCTTCACACCGGCTGGAAATGGTGGCGGAAGATTGAGTATAGGGATAATAATTTCGGTTTCAGGGACGAAGAGTATATTGCGGAGAGCATTCGTAGGTTCAATGAACGTAGGTACAAAAGTACCAGAACAGCGATTTAGGGGTTTCTACTGCAAGCAAGATGAATTAGCGTTAATCATAAAAGAGTATATAATATTTGCGGAGAAAAGACAGGTTGGCTAGTATTCCATATCAAAATCAAATCTAGTAGAACAGATTCATGGTTCGACCTGGCTCTTGGAGGGAGATGGATGTGAACTTGTAAGGTTTTCGACAGGAAAGATTACAATCAGCATGAATAACTTCACGATTGCAATGAGAAAGAAAACCAAGACATCTTTTAATATTGGATGTGCATCCGTGCATATGATAGAGCTGCGAGGTGACAAAAGAATTAAATAGAATAGCTCAGTCTAGCACGTTACGTACCCCGGTACTCAGCAGCGGGGCTTTTCGACCTTCATGGTTCCGAGACGAAAAAAATGTAAATGAATACTTACATGAATACACATATACAGATTAGTTTAGCAAAGAGATTGTAAGTACTGGAGAGTTACTCAATTCTACCTAATATTAACTCGGCTCTCGTGAGAAGCACGGGAACGATCGAGTATGGCGAGTACTCCGCATACTAAGCAAAGAGCGCCACTGGAGGCGACAATATAAAACAAAAGAGCAATAGCTTTACACGTTGCGTTGGCGCCATTTGCTATCATGCTATGAGCCTCATCTCCTCCCCCCGTATCCCGCGAGACGCCTGCCAGTGCCTCGCGCAGGTCTCCTTCATCATAACCGACTGACCCAAGAGCAGACTTTAGCAAAGACATGCCGCGATTTTCATAGACAGCGCCTGCAATGATCAACGCCATAGAGATACCACCCATCAGGCTCATGTTCAAAAGCGCAGCGCCTTCAATTCGATCTCGGAGGTCTTTGTGAATCCGGTTCGAGATGGCATTGCTGTGCTGAAAGTGTA
>JAHARR010000297.1:0-12422 GCA_019191175.1 Fusarium veterinarium
CCTAGCTTATCTTAAGATAAATTATAAATAAGGAAGAATTTTAGGTTCTTTCTATCTTTTAATATAATTTTAATATTTTAATCTATATATTAAAATAACTTTATATTTAGTTCTTCTTAGAATAATTTCTTATAGATATAATACTCTAATAATATATTCTTAAGTTATTTATTAAATTCCTCTATAATAATCTATTTTATTTATTTAATATCTTAGTTTAGTTATTTAAATTATCCTTTAAGAGTTATAATTATTTATTTAATATATTTCCTTCTGCCTTTATTATATTTATATTATATTTCTTTTAAAATAGGTAATACTTTATTACTCTAGTCTTTACTGCTCTTTTTAATTAAAGTTAAAGATCTTATATTATATCCTAAATTATTTAATTTATTATCTAAAGGGTTAATTTTATAATTAACCTAGTTAGTTCTCTAATTAAAGGCAGGATTATAATAATATAACTATAAGTAACCTAAGATTAGATTATAATCTTATATATATATATTATTAAAGTTAATTTCTTAGTTTTATTTATTTATAAATATTTTAAGGTAATTAATCTCTTAGGTAACTTATTTTTATTTATATTTAAAGGATTTTTCTTCTCTACTTTCTACTATATAAGGTTCTTTTTTATCTCTTTATAGTAATCTTAAATTATTAACTATACTAGGGGAAATAATATTTATAACTACTCTGCTATTTATAAGTGCTCTTAGCTACTTATCCTTAATTTAGACTTTTAATTCTAGGCAGATTTATTAGCTTTTCTTTATTGCCATTCTTAGAGCTTTTCTAGGTAGTTTAGCTCTTAATTTTTTACCTATTTATTACTTTATTATAGATAGTATATATCTTTTCCCTATAGATAATCTATATTATATTTACTTCTAGTATAATTAATATTATTAGGATATTTATATTAAATAGCTAATTTTTATTAATAAGTAGTTTCTATCTTTCCTATTTTATAATCTAAGATAATATCTATTTTTTCTTTTTTTATAAGAGGTTTTTTTTTTTCCTCCTTAAGCTATATTAGTTATTCCTATAACTATTATTTATCTAATTATTTATAAATATCTTATTTATCTTAGGATACTTTTTCTTCCTATTAGGTAATATCTTAATTAATTTAACTAAGTTCTTAATTAAGTATTTTATCTTTAGTAATCTTAATTTCTTATTATACTTTTTATTTTTATTATATAATATATTAGGAGTTTTAAATATATATTAAAGCTTATTTTTATATCTCTATATAGGCTTCTAGTTTTACTACTTAAGACCCTTTATATCTCTTAGAAACTTAGTATTTAATTATATTAATAATTAAATAGGGTTTTTATTCTTAGTATTCTAGGACTTATATTAGGAAGTAATTATTTACTATTTTATCTTATTAATATCTTAAGTAATAATATTATATATATAATATCTAAGATATTTATTTATAATTTAGGTAATTTAGGTACCTCTTTAGGTCCTTTTTAATTTATATATATTCTTTTAGAGTTATAAGATCTTTTAATACTTTTTTTATATAGGCTTAAATATAAATATTATTATCTTACTTTATAATTATTTATTCTTTAGTAAGTTTTATATACTTTTAGTATTTATTAATTTAAAAGTACTAATTAAATTTATTATATTATAATATAATAGGGGTATTTTAGATTATTTTTTTATCCTAGTTTTAGAGTTTCTTTATATTAGATTCTTTTTAAACTCTATAGGATTTTAAGTAGTTTAGGTTATTAATATATTAATTTAGTTATTATAAGGTAATTTTAACAGGGATATTATTAATTCCTTATTTAACCTTCTTAATACTAAGTTTATTATTTAGGTTAGAAATAACTTTTTTTCCCTTTTTAACTATAAAAACAGGTTTTCCTTTAGTAAGGTATTATATTTTTGCTTTAGGTATTAATACCTATTTAAGTTTAACTTTTATATCTTATCTTATTTTTAATCTTTATTATTTTTATTATTTACTTTTTTTTCTTTTAAATTTAGGGTTTTCTTATCTCTTTATATTATATACTTTTTTTTTTTCTTATTTCTTATTTAGGCTTTATATATAAACTATTACTATAAGAGTTATATATCCTAGTATAGGTTATTATTTTAGTTTTAGGTTTTAGTAGTATTTTTTAAGGGTCTCTTCCTTACTAAGGAATAAGTTATATATATTAAGAGATAGGTTAAAACTATTAATATATAGCACTTATATTATATTATATCTACCTTTTCTTATTATACTAATAGTTTTAATTATTATTTATAGTTTTTTACTTTTTCTAATAGTATTAATCCTCTTTCCTTTTAGTACTAGCTTATACTTTTAGTTAGTTTTAATAGGGTTCTTATATTCTTATTTATAATATTCTTTCTTACTATAATTATAATAAGTAATTTAGGATTTATCTTATTTAATTATTTTAATTTTTATTAGTTTTATATTTATACTATAGGATATATTATTTTATTGCCTTTATCCTTAATTAGTATTATAATAAGGTTTATTTCCTTATTATTCTTAGTTATTTTAGTTATAATAAATTCTTTATTAGAATTATATATTATTAATTTCTATAGCTTTGCTAATATAATTAACTAGTATCTTAGGTCTTACTTCTTTATAGAGTTCTACTTAAATTATTTCTTTAAGTCTATTAAAGAAAAGTAATATAAGTAGTTCTTAATCCTAACCTAGTTTAGTAGCTAGTTAAAGGAATTTAGTTTTATATTTAGATATTAATTTAGTTTATTAAAGTATCTTAATTTTTCTTTTTACTTAGCTTTTTTTATTAACTAATCTAAATGCCTATTATATAGCTTTTTTAAATTTAGTATAGGTATTATAAATTTAGAAGGTTTCAGGTATTAATTTATTTTTAAGTATAATAGTTATTTCTTCTAATATAAGTTAAAACTATTAAGTAGTATTACTCTTAAGGTATCCTAAGGTATATATAACCTTATTACTATTATTTATAAACTGGTTTAGAAAGTAGCTTATATAGGCTTAGTACTAAGTAAGAAAGGTAGCTAATTTTATAAGGTTTTTATTAAATAGTTTAGGTATATTAGGTTTAATAATTTCTCTTATTTCTTTTCTACTTATAGTAGTAGCAGTAAGGTTATATATTTCCTAAATAATATTTTAATAATTAATTGCCTATTAAGCTTATAACTTTATAGCTTTAGTAAGAGCTTATCTAAGGTTATTTATTTTAGTAGTTATATTAGTTATCTATTAATAAAGTTAGGTAATATTAAAGTTAGTATTACTCTTAGAGTTATTATTTATATTCTAGTTACTATTAATAGGTACTAAAGTAATATAAGGGGCAGTATTTTACTAGGCAGGGTTAATATAGGCAGCTATTATATTTATATTACTTAGTATTATATAGTATAATCTAAATAAGAGCTATTAATATATAATAGTTAGTTTCTAACTATAAATAAACTAAGCTGTATTAGGTTTATTATTAATAAATTATATAAGGCATAAACTAAGCTTATTAAGGTATTATATCTCTTAATAGTAGATTTAATATATATTAGGCTTAATTAATATAAAGAAGTTTTATTAATAGCTAGTAAGCTAGAATCTATAAAAGTATAAATAAATATATTTTATATACTTAAGGAGGTTATAGTTAATTAGTAAGGTTATTAAGGGATTAGTAATAATTTAAGTAGATTAGCTATTAATTATAATAGATTATCTCTAATTATAAAGTCTTAGTGCTAATTATCTTTAGCAGGAGATATGCTAATTAGTGGAAAATATAGGGTATATATAATAAAACTATTAGGGTTATAATACTAATTTTATTATATAAGATTTTATATCCTAAGTATATTATTTATAACTAATAAAAGTAACTTTTAGTTAGTTTAATAAGTATATTAGTATCTTATAATACTTTTAAAACCTTATAGATATATTTTATATACTTTTCTTTTATATTAAAGAAGATAAAAATATTATCTAGGTAGTAAACTATAAAGATATTAAGGTACTCTTAAAGTATATTTATAATTATATATTAAAATACTATAGGTATATTAATTAACCTAAAGGGTATAACTAAGTATTTAAATAATTTATATTTTATCTAAAAGGCTATTTTCTATTTATTACCTTCTTTAATTTAAATAAGGTTATAAGTAGATTTAAGATTAAAGGCTATAAACTACCTTTTATTAAATAAGCAGTCCTTAAGTTTAGTAATAAGTAGTAATAGTATTTTATCCTTCTTTAGAATCTTATTAAGTTATTTATAATCTATTATAAGTCTAAGTTTATTTAAATTAGGTTTTAATATAAATATAACTAGGTATCTTACTAAGGATTTTAAAGGTCTAATATATCCTTTTTATAGTATATTATTTATTTACTTTCTAAGTATTCCTAGCTTATCTTAAGATAAATTATAAATAGGGAAGAATTTTAGGTTCTTTTTATCTTTTAATATAATTTTAATATTATAGTTTATATATTAAGGTAACTTTATATTTAGTTCTTCTTAAAATAACTTCTTATAGATATAATACTCTAGTAGTATATTCTTAAGTTATTTATTAGATTCTTTTATAGTAATTTATTTTATTTATTTAATATCTTAATTTAGTTATTTAAACTATCCTTTAAGAGATATTATTATTTATCTAATATATTTAACCTTGCCTTTATAATACTTATATTATATTCCTTTTAGAATAGGTGATATTTTATTACTCTTATCTTTATTACTCTTTTTAATTAAAGTTTAAGATTTTATATTATAGCCTGAATTACTTTTATTATCTAAAGCGTAATCTTTATAGTTTACCCAGTTAGTTCTCTAGTTAAATTATAGGTTATAGTATAATAGCTATAAGTATCTAAATACTAGGTTATATCTCTATACTAGGATAATATTAAAGTTAATACTTTAATTCTTTCTATTAATAAATACCTTAAGGTAATTAATCTCTTTAGTAATATCTCTATTTTTATAAAGATAGGTTTCTCCTTATTTATTATATATTATATATAAATTATCCTTATCTCTTTATAATAGCCTTAACTTATTAATTATTATAGGGGAAATAAAGTTTATATTAGCTTTACTATCTATAAGTATACTTAGCTACTTGCCCTTAATTCTAACTTTTAGTTCTAGGTAGGTTTATTAGTATCCTTTTATTATTATTCTTAGAGCTTTTTTAAGTAATTTAGCCTCTAATTTCTTACTTATTTATTACTTTATTATAAATAGTATATGCCTTTTCCCTATAGGTAATATATACTATATTTACTTTTAGTATAGTTAATATTATTAGGATATTTATTCTAGGTAGCTAGTTTTTATTAGTAAGTAACTTCTATTTTTCCTACCTTATAGTCTAAGATAATATCTGCTTTTTTTCTTTTAGTAAGGGGTCTTTTTTTTCTTCCTTAGTTTATATTAATTAGTCTTATAATTATTATTTATTTAGCTATTAGAAGATATCTTATTTATCTTAGGATATTTGTTCTTCTTATTAGGTAATATCTTAGTTAATTTAACTAAGTTCTTTATTAAATAATTTATTTTCTATTATTTTAACTTCTTATTATATATTTTATTTCTATTAGGTAATATATTAGGAGTTCTAAATATATATTAAAGCTATTTTTTATATCTCTATATAAGTTTCTAGTTTTTTTACTTAAGATCCTTTATATCTCTTTATAACTTAGTATCTAAGTATATTAATAATTAAGTAGGGTTTTTATTCTTAATATTCTAGGACTTATACTAGGAAATAGTTATTTATTATCTTATCTTACTAGTATTATAAGTAATAGTATTATATATATAATATCTAAGATATTTACTTATAATTTAGGTAACTTAAGTACCTCCTTAGGTCCTTTTTAGCTTATATATATTCTTTTAGAGTTATAAGGTCTTTTAATACTTTTTTTATATAAGCTTAGATATAGATATTATTATTTTATTTTATAATTACTTATTTTCTAGCTAATTCTATATACTTCTAATATTTACTGGTTTAGAAATATTAGTTAAATTTATTATATTATAGTATAATAGGGGTATTTTAGATTATTTTTTTATCCTTATTTTAGAGTTTTCTAGTATTAGATTCTCTTTAAACTCTATAGCATTCTAAATAGTTAGGATTATTAATATATTAATTTAGTTATTATAAGGTAACTTTAATAGGAATGCTATTAATTTCCTAGTTAATCTTCTTAGTACTAGGCTTATTATCCGTATTAGGGGTAATTTCCTTTCCCTTTTTAACTTTAAAAACAGATTTTCTTTTAGTAAGGTATTATATTTTTACTTTAGGTATTAATACCTATTTAAGTTCTACTTTTACATCTTATTTTGCTTTTACTCTCTGTTATTTCTATTATTTACTTTCTTTCTTTCTAAACTTAGGGTTATCTTATCTTTTTGCATTATATACTCTTTTCTTTTCTTATTTCTTATCTAGGCTTTATATATAAACTATTACTATAAGAGCTATATATCCTAGTATAGGTTATTAATCTAGGTCTAAATTTTAATAGTATTTCTTAAGAATTTCTTCTTTACTCAGAAATAAGTTATAAATATTAAGGGTTAAATCGAAGTTATTAATATACCATACTTATATTATATTATATCTATCTTTTTAAGTTATATTAATAGTTTTAATTACTATCTGTAGTTTATTATCTTTTTTAATTATATTAATTTTCTTACTTTTTAAAATAAATTTATATTTTTAATTAGTTTTAATAGGGTTCTTATATTTTTATTTCTAATATTCTTTCTTATTATAATTATAATAAGTAACTTTAGATTTATCTTATTTAGTTATTTTAATAGCTATTAGTCCTGCTTTAGTACTATAGGATATATTAATTTATTAAGTTTTTCCTTAATTAGTATAATATTAAGGTTTATTATCTTATTATCCTTTATTTCCTTATAAGTTATAAGTTCTCTAGGCAAACTATTAGTTATTAATTTTAACTACTATATTAATATATTTAACTAATATCCTAGGTTAATCTTTCTCTTATAATTCTTATTAAACTTATTTTTTAAGTATATTAAAAAAAAATATTATTAATATATCTTAGTCCTAGGGTAGCTTACTTATAAATTATAAGAATTCTACTCCTAAGATAGATACTAATCTAGTTTATTTAAGTATTTTAATTTTCTTTTCTACTTAGCCTTTTTATTAATAGTTCTAAATGCTATTTTAAGTACTTTTTTTATCTTATAATATTTATTTTCTCTAAAGAGTAAAGTAATTTATAATATAATCTATAAGGTAGGTTTATTATATAATTATTTATAATAGGTTAGAATTATTAGGCTATAATTTTAATAAGTCTTCTTATTATATATATTACTTTAGTAGTATTATTATAAAACTAGTTTAGATAATATATACTAAAGGCTTAGCTTTATATAAGAAATATAGGAAGTTTACTTAAAGTTTTATTAAAATACTTAGGCAGGCTAGGCTTAAGGATTTCTCCTAGGTTTCTTCTATTATTAGCTACTAAAGCTAAGTTATATATCTCCTACTAGGTGTTATTATTACTCTAATTCTGCTATTACTATAAAGTAGTAAATTCTTTTAGTATTTAATATATTTTATTTATCTTATTAGTAATATTCCTAAGTTATTTATAAAGTTATTTAACTTTTAAGTTATTAGAACTCTAGGAAGAGTTATTTATATTATTTATATTCTAGTTAGTTAGTAAATAATTAACTAATATAAAATTAGTAAATACTATAGGCTAATAAGCCTAAAGGTTAATAATTATATTTTACTATTAGATAGGGTTAAAATTTATAGATATTATATTTATATTACTTAGTATTATATAATATAGTTTAAATAAGAGCTATTAATATATAATAATTAATTTCTAATTATAAATAAACTAAGCTATATTAGGTTTATTATTAGCAGATTATATAAGGCATAATATTAAGTATTATTAAAGTATTATATTATTACAACCTAACACATTCTAATGCATATAAATAAGTGCCCTACTTTTTCTCCTAATT
Source organism: Fusarium veterinarium (assembly GCA_019191175.1). Classification (NCBI taxonomy): domain Eukaryota; kingdom Fungi; phylum Ascomycota; class Sordariomycetes; order Hypocreales; family Nectriaceae; genus Fusarium; species Fusarium veterinarium. The sequence goes on from JAHARR010000297.1 coordinate 8,103, forward strand.
AATAGCTACCTACCCTATAATAAGTTAAATATATATTATTTAACTTATATAATAAAGAAAGATAAATAGAGTTAAACTAATTATATTTAACTTATATATCTCTTAGTATATATATATATTTATTTAGTAGTAAATAAAACTTAGCTTACTAGTTATTAATAAAGCATCTTTATATTAATAAGCCTAATATATATAGGTAGCCATACCTATATAGGTACCTATATAAATAGAATTATATAGGTATTTATGCAAATAAAATATTATTATATAAGTAATTTATATTAATTGCAAATATATATTATATATTATTAAATCAATTAAAAAAAGCTTATTTAGAATATCTATCTCTTATTTTATTATATTATTAGATTCTTATTTTATTAGTAAGTAACTTAGCAGTAGTAAATATAATAAATTCAGATATATAGTAACTAGTTATATATATATAAGTTAGTATTATATAAAAGGCAATATTATATATTTCTTAAGAGCTAAAAATAAAGTAATATATCCTTAATTATCCCTTTTATTACCTCCCTTATTAAGTCTATATAATATACCCCTATAGATTAATTAAATTAATATATATATTATTCTGCTAAGTTACCTGGAGTATTAATATATATATAGTTATACTTATTACTAGTATAGGCTATATTATGCTAGGGACTACTAGGCCTCCTTAGTATATAGTATCTTACTATTATAGAGACTATATTATCTAGAAAGGTATAGTATTAGGGACTAAGTAAGCTAATTATTAGTTAATAGTAGTATAAAGCTAGCTTATATATTAGTTGCCCTAAATATTATATCCCTGTGGATATATTATTATAGTTACTAGTTAACTAGTAGGAATAAAGCTAGTATTATATGTAGTATGTAACTACTATGGCGTTAGGAGAGCCATGTTAGTATTTACTTCTTGAGGAGTATTTTAAGCTATTTAGCTGTTTATATTAAACTGATTCTAGGCTAGCTAGGTAATTCCCTAATTCTCCTGCCTATAAAGAATAGGCATAGTAATAAGGGGTAAGAATCTAGCTGCCTTTTGCACCTTTAAACCCTAGGGCAGGGAATTAGTAGTCTAAGAAGGCTATAAGATAAACTAGTTATTCTGGTTAGAAGGAAAATAAGTAGAAGGGGTAGTAATCTAATCCTTATAGATCTAGAAGCTGGTATTATTATTATTATTAGAAGATATATTTAAAGTTATAAATATTATATAAATTAGAAAGCTTATTATATTATATTATATTAAGGAAAGAAAAAAGCTAAAAGCTATATTTCTAGCTGAATTTATAAATATATAATTATTATAATTTATATCTAAGTTATTTATTAATATAAGCTATTATTTTTTTTTTTATTTTTTTTTCCCTTACCGTCAGCCTTATATAAGGCCATTAAGCTTTTTAACTTTTCTATAAAGGCTTAAACAGTAAGACCCCTATAGCAGGCCATCATCGCAGAATTCAAAATCATATAAGGTTTATCTGCCTCAATGGCGCAATTGCTGCCTTAACCAGGCAGTATATTAACCTGAAGTCATGACTAGCTCCATTAATTAAATGCACGTGGTGTGGCACGTGACCAATCGACCTTGCGTACAAGAACAGATCTAGTGAAATCAGTGAAAAAGCAGTGGTTTAAACTGGGGATAAGCTATTATAGCTTCTTAAGTATATTATAAGTTATTATAATTACTTAAGTATACTCCTTATAATTAATTCTATATATTAACTATTATTTAAAGTAGTTAAGTATTATTTAATATATTACTAATTAGTTACTTAAATATATTATAATAAGAAGATGCCTTATTATATAGCCTTTATAATATATTAATAGTAATATAATATTATAAATATAAGCTTAATTTAACATAAATTTATATATTAAACTAAAAGTCTAATATAAGAATAAATAAATAATAAATTAATTAGTAATATAGGTTTTTTTACTTAATTTAATAATATATTTATTTCTTTAGTTAACTTCTATTATATTAATTTATTAAGTAGTTATCTAATTATTATAATATAACTGCTATATTATAATATCTTACTATATTACTTATATACTATCTTTAATACTATCTTGACTAGTATACTAAGGCTAGTTAGTAACTTCCTAATCTTCTTAAATAACCTCCTTATTATTAAAGTTAATATATATATTTATCTCCTCTTTAATCTAATCCTAAAGCTTCCTTCTATTAAGAGCTTTTATATATATACCTATCTGCTTAAAGCTATAAGCCTATCTATAATAAGTCTTTAAGTACTTTAGGTATAACTTTATTACCTTATAATATTGCCTATTAATGCAGTAATATTTAGGCTGCTATAAATACTATCTCTTATAGTCTAATATATATTATCTATAAATAGCAGGAGTGCTATTATATCTCTTAGGCTTAATAATTATAATACTTATAGGCTTAGGAATAGCTTAAGGAGAGGTAACTAAGGAGGGTATTAATATTAGTATAATAGAAGTAATTACTCTTATATATATTATTATTATATAAGTCTCTATCTTAGTTACTATTATTATAGTAAATTATACTATACTAAGCTGTAATAAGAGATCTATAAGAGGCTAAATAGCTGGTTATAATACTAGAGAGAGTAGTACTAAAGTAGGTAATATATTATAATAACAGAGAGGGTATATCTTTAAGGTTAGCTTATAACTAACTTATTAATATATAAAGTATTATAGTTATGCCTTTAGTTATAATACCTTTTTAATCTTCTTAAATATAAAAGGCTTTTATTATATACTTATTATTAGTAGTATTAATTTATTAGTAAGGCAATTAAATACCCTCTAAGGTTTAATAAGAAGTAGGGAAGCTCCTTAGTATTATAAATACTAATAGAAGTAAAAGTAAAATAGTTAGAGATAAAGCCTATTTATTAGTAAAGGCTTAAAAGTATAAATATATAATAAGCTAAAGCTTCTTATAAAGGTCCTTATATATATAGGTATATTACTTTTTAGTTATTTAACTTACTTCTTAACTATAAGTATAGCTTTATAAGAGACTTAATTACTAATAGTACTAAATAATAGGCATAATAATTAGATACTCTGATAAGTTGGCTTAGTAATATTACTATATATAATATTATTATAGAGGCTTTATAGCTAATTATTTATTACTTGCTTAACATGCCTTTAATACTTAAAGAGATCTACTTAGTGTAATGGTTGGGTTTCTAAACAGGTAAACTAGTCCATATTAGGTTTATGTTTGCAGATAATATAGGGCGTAATACTAAGTAATGCAAAGTATTATATCTCTTAATAATTAAGTAATGCATATTAGGCTTATTAATATAAAGATACTTTATTAATAGCTAGTAAGCTAAGTTCTATCTACTACTAAATAAATATATATATACTAGAGGTCTTTATAAGGACTAATAGTATACTAAGGTTAGTCCCTTTAAGACTAATATTACTTATATATTAGTCTATAAGACTATTAAATAAAAGTTATTAATCCTTATCTTATTATTAGACCGAAAGTATTAGAAGGTTAGTCTAATATAAGATAGTAGGCCTATTTCTATAATTAGAGAAAAATAATAAGGTATATATAATATAACTACTAGGGTTATAATATAATCTCTCCCCTCTATTAGGTCTTATCCTTAAGACCTATATAATTATTATTTCTTCTATCTATTAGTTATAAATTAAACTTAGTCTTATTTTTATTTTTTAATACTAATAAAAATATTAAGTTATATTTCTAAAAGCAAATTATATCTAAAAACTTTAAAGGCTATTAAACTTTCTAAGTATATTATTAGGTTTAATAATAAAATTATATTATATTTTTATTATTTCTAAAAAGGCCTTTCTTATTAGGTTAAAAATAACTAATTATACTATTATTAGAACTATATTAAGGCTAAGATAGTATATAATAGTTTAGGTATTATTTCTTATTATAGGTTTTTACTTACTTTTATTCCTAATATTATTTTAATATCTTTCTAAATAATAGAAAAAAATATAAAGGCTTATATTAAGTTAAAGAAGGAGGAAAAGCAGGCTAAAAAGGCTCTTAAAGCTGCTATAGTAAAGTTAGCTTATATTTATAGTTAGAAGTATTTATTAAAAAAGAAAGATAATAAATTATTTACTTAGGGGATATAATCCTAGGAGGAATTAAGTAAGCTCTAGGAGGAATTTATAATTATTTCTAATACTTAATCTATAGGCACTATAGATATAATTAATTAGAATTCTATTTTAGGTAATATCCCTTTTAAGCTTATTAATAAAAATTCTTTAGGAGTT
>JAHARR010000298.1:0-12405 GCA_019191175.1 Fusarium veterinarium
ATCTTAGTTAGAGAAAAACACCAGGGCAAAGATAGCTTAGATAGTTAATACTAACCCTATCCTAACCCTAACCCTAACACCTCTTTTTATCTTCTTTATCTCTTACTTTCTTACTTATATCCTTATTTTCTTATTACCCTCTTTTAGAAAAATCTCCTCTCCTTCTTATTAGCTATATCTTAGTTAGAGAAAAACACCAGGGCAAAGATAGCTTAGATAGTTAATACTAACCCTATCCTAACCCTAACCCTATTTTACTTATAGTTTTCTTTCTTTTTTTTAAAACTTCTTCTTAGTTTTTCCTTATATTTTATACTATATTATTTATATACTTTAACTACCTTATACCCTCCTCTTACTATATTATTTTATTTCTAAACTTATTTTTTTTCTCTATTTATATCCTACCTTATGGCTAGTTTCTTACCTTATATAGTCTATATAGTATATTAACTTTATATTTATTATATAGTACTAACTCTATAACTTATAATATCTATATAATCTATCTGCTTATACTCCTTCCCTCTCTTTTATTTCTACTATATATAAGAAAACTTTATATATATTAAATGCCTATAACCCTCCCTAATTAATCTGCCTACCTATCTATTTCTATATATTTTACTTTTTAAATCTTATACCTACTAAAGTATTTATCTTACCTATAAACCCTAGTTTTAAAAATAACTTCCTTGCCTTATCTAGAGATAATATATAAATATATAAAATTATTAATATTATAACACCCCGGTATTAATACTTAACGTTCTTAATTTTTTACTAGCTGCCCTCTGCTATATTTTCTTCCTATTTATTATATAATTCTTATAGAAGAAAGCAGCTATAATAGCTACTAAACTTTTTTATTTTTCCTTCTCTCCTTAAGTATACTTATATTTAAAGCCTTATATTAAAAATATTTCTTAGTAAGTTATTACCTGTCTATGCTATATTGCAATCTATCTTAATATAATCTAAGTTATAATAATTAGTTATCCTAAGCAGATAATAAAATATATACCTTCTAAATAATTGCTTTTAAAGCCTTTTTTAGAATAGTTTAACTTTCCTTACTTTACTTATAGCCCTATTTGCTACCTGGCTTTAAATCTGCTATATATTAATCTCTTATGCCTTTAAGTTTATCTCTTTATCTTCCTTACTAAGCTCTAGATCTTTTAGTTTTACTACCTTATTAGCAGCTTAATAGATATTATATTACTTCTTGCCTTTTTTATACCTGTCCTGGTTATTATAACTATCTATCTCTGAGTCTAAGATAACCTGCCTATATACCTGCCTATTAATAAAATCTTTTACTGCCTTACTACTCCTAAGCCTTATTAACCTTCTCTGCCCCTTAGTAGTAGCCTAAATAATTATTACCTTACTTTATTTGCTATCCTGTCTAGCTTGATTACTCTGCTATATATAATCTGCTATTTTAAATGGCATCTTTATATGTATTACTACTTAAATATTTAAAATATTAATACCTAGCCTAAGTATATTAGTAGCCATAATTACCTATCCTCTGCTATATTATTCCTGCTTTAGTCTACTTATCTAAGCTTATAGTCTTTCTGCCTTTCTATCTTATATATTAATATCTTAGTAATAAGTATTATAGTTTAGTTTAGTAGTAAGAGTATCTATTACTACTATAGTATTATAATATATAATTATCTTTACTAGCTATAAATACTCCTTTAGTTTCTGATTTAATACCTCTTAAACTTTTACTATTATTGCTTTAGTTACCTGCTCTAGGGTTATTACTACTAATATTTATATATTATATATTATATTGGCGTGACTTATATTAGTCCTAATTATGGTTATATCCTCTGGTTGCATATTTATAAGCTTAAAGAGCTTTCCCTCCTTGCTTAGTGGTAATATTGCCGTTAAATAGACTATTTAGACCCTAATTAGTGCTAACCAACCTAGCTCTTTTAGCTTTAGTTAAAAGTCTTATATGCCTTCTAATATTGTATATGCTTTATTAAAAATAAACCTATTAAGTTATATTATTACCTAAAGTCCTTTTATATAATTATAGAACTGCTTAGTTATTACTAATTCTGGCGTAATAAATATAAGTAATGCCGGCCCTAGAGACTAATTACTATGCTACTTAGCATATAGTATTTTTATTTTTTAATATTATTCTATTAAGTTACCTTATAGTAATATAAATAGAATTACTATAATAATTATCCTGCCTAGATAGCTTGCTACTAGCAATATAAAACTTAAGCTCTTTTTGCCTCCTGTTTTTATTATAACTATAATTAGGCTCTTATTTATTATAATCGCCTAGATTACCTTATACTAAATACCCTAAAATCGAGCTTACTCTCCGTATAAGTAGACAAGTTCCTGGTTAATATTAATCTGGCGATATAACTTCTATCTTTCTAGCTATAGTTTTTAAAGTGCCTTATTATATATAGATATATTCTTTTGCTTACGGCCTGGCATAAGAACCTTACTAAACCCTCCTATTGCGGATAGGAAGCCTAGTAACTAGTGCTATTCTTTACTAATATAGCAGAAGTTAACTTAGTGTTTATTTATTTTAAATACTTCTTTAGTAACTAACTATCTATAAATCAAGCTTATAATCTTAAACCTATAACCTGCTTATAAGTTATATAGGCTGTTCTTATTGCTATTATTCTTACTACTGCTATTATTAGAGTCTACTTTATGTAGCAGCCTTATGTATGCTATAGATACATTTTGGAAGTATTGTCGGCTAATTGCAGTGGAGATATGCCTTTAGCTGCTAATATTTAGCTTTTGCCTATAAGATAGAGTACTAAGTCTCTTAATGCTATGTAATAAGCATAGAGATATCTAATATTCCCTAGGACCTAATTTCTAACTGTCCTGGCTAGCCTTGACTTAGCTAGCTTTTATAGCTTTATCTGCCTGTTTATTATATTACCTCTTATTCTCTTAAGTATCTTTTATTGCCTATAAGCTAGTATTAAAGATAGACTTATCTTATATATTAGCTTAGATATCTTCCTAAAATAGCAGAATAAGCTATAAATAATATATTAATAAAGTGCTAACCTCTTGCAGCAAGAAGCAGTAGATAATCTTAAGCCTCCTAGTCATTATAAAGCCTTTATATGCCCCTATAACAATTATAATAAATCCTTAATTACATAAAATATTACAAATCCCTTTATTACCGGTATTATAATACCATATAATAAGAAGTTTTTATGCCCTTAGCAGGAACCTACTACTAATATATGCAAGAATGGCTAGTAGTTTTAATACTTTCTCTATCCTAAGACTATATTAATATGCTATCTTGGAATTTATTTCTACGCCATTATTACTTATTAACTTAATTTATTTACTTTTTAAGCTGCTATCTTATAAGATCTTTTTAATAACCTAGCCTTTACTAGCGCCACTATTATATTGGAATAATATATTAATAAATAAATGCCTAATTATTTTATTAGCCGTATTATCTAGAAGCTAGTCCTATAGGATTTTAGGCAGTCTAAGTTTGGCTAGAGACTGCTTTAAGTACTTGGTAAATAGTAATAAATCCTTATAGAGTATAGTCTCTAACTATTAGATTACTAATCTTATTATTATCTATATATCAAGAACACTAAGATAAATACCCTTATAGATAAGCTCCTCTCTGCTCTTATCCTAGCTTACTAAACTATGTGCTGCTATGTTATTTTATATAGCTATGCTGAAATTTTAGAGCCAGATAATAAACTGCATTAGTGTTATTTCTTAGCCCTTGCCCCTGCCTACTATAAACCGCCGTGTTATCTTAGATATTAATATAAAATAGCTTAGGTTATTCTCCTCTGCTTCTTCTTAGCTTTATCCCTATTGCACCTTTTACTTAATAGCTTTTATTTATTAGTTTATAATATATTTAATAATACAGAGATAAGAGATTACTATAATAGCAAAAAGCTTTAGCATAAAACCTGTATACCCCTCCCACATACTATCTGCCTATATACTAAGAATAGTTAAGAAGCTAATAAGAATACTATTATACTTTATATCCTTAGTGAAATAGTTAAGAACAGAGATATATAGCTTAAGAATAGTAGTTTCTAGCAGATTAAGAAGTCTAATAATTTTAGGTGCTTCTAGATTACCCCTATTTTCTTTCTAAGTATCTATTAAATTATCTGCATATCTTATTATAATATTATAAGCGCTTTGTTATTATATACTAAGTTTAAATGGCAGCTAATCTGCTTTATCCTTAAAAGATATATATTAAATAATATAAGTAAGTAACTACTTAACTATAAGTATATATCTCCTCTATGTCTTAGGCTTAAACTAGAAATAAAATAACTTTATCCTCTCTTTTATTAATTCTTTGCAATTAACCTTAAATAGAGCATTTTAAGATATAATATCTAGTATAATAATAGCCTTGGCATAGTTAACTAGCCTATTGAATGCGATATATATAAACTGCAGTTAAGTATTATCTAATTTATCTAGATTACTTAGATCTACTTTGTATTTTATAGTAATTAAGCCCCTTAAGAAGTCCTTTTTCCTACTAAAATCCTTTAAGTAGATAGCAGAACTAAGCTGGCAAAGCTATAGATTCGGCGCAGTAAAGTCATTTTCCTTATTGATATGCTCTGCTTCTTAACTTTAGATATTTTTACCCTTGCTTTAGAATGCATTAATAGCTCTCTAGAGCGCGGCTTATAACTTATTATCTTAAGCCCTTAATTATTTAAGATTTAGCCCCCTTACTACCTTAAATAGCTTGCTTCCTGGCCTACTAGAGAATAGTCATTAATAATAAACTCTTATTCTCTATGGATTATTACTTCTTTCTTTATCTATTATAGCAGCTAAGTAATATCTACCTTTAAGTTTTATATCCTATTTATATTTAACCCTGAGATATTCTTGAATCTGCCTTAACTTTATGCCTATATATAGGTAATTAGACTAAGATAATATGCTTTACTCTGGGATAAACTTATACTAAATACCTTCTATGCCTGGCAGACCTAGAGCTGCAATTAGTAGTATATTATTAGGCCTAGGTAGCAAATTATTATAGACTTCTTATTGGCTTTAGAAGATATTATAATTAGATACCTACTTTTATATATTTCTGATCTCCTATTTACTAAGATTATGTGGAGTACTGTAAAGATATAGCTTTACTTGCTTTTATATAATTATAGTCTAGTATATATAGCAGCAGAGAAGCCAGAGTTCTAACTTATATATAAAATACTCTATTATAAATAAGTTTAATAAGATTAAAGTCTTAACTTTACCTTTATATATTAGGGCTATTATATAGTATTAATACTTTCTTAAAACCCCTTTACTTTATATTAGCAGTTTAAGCTAAATATGACTTAAATGTAATAAGATATATGGCTATAGCTATTACTAAACTTTATAAGTTAAGAAAACACTCTGGTTAGTTATAGCAGACTAATCTATATTTATAAACCCTATTGCCTAATAACTATTAAAGAAAATAACCTTAAAGCAAATTTACTACGCAGTTATTAATATTGCAAGTTTATATATTAATATTAGTATTAATTAATTTATAAGTATTTCTTTTATATTCTTACCTATTTTAAACTTATTATAGCTATAATTACGCCTAAAACGCTAATCATTAGCACCTACTTATTTTAATCATTGCAATACCTATATCTTACTAGCGCCACTAAATTTCCCATATAAACTTAATCGTTGGCAGGCTGTCGACGCAAATAATAATTGTCAGGAATTATATTAACTACTTCCTATACTTGCCTTACTTTAAATTTTATTATTAATATATAGCTATTCTTTAAATATACTAATACTTTATTTATAATATATATATATTTATATTTTATATATATAAGGAATAAAAATACAGGTAAATAATAAACAAATAAGTCTATGTTATATATATATATTAGAAAATCAGATAGTAACTAGTAGTCTTCTTAGTTATAATACTTAATGTTTTTATCTCTTTACTCCTGCTATTACTTTCTTTTATCTAGCCCCTTAATCTTAAATATTAAACTTTATTACTAATAGCCTATACTTTATATTATATCTGGCTAATTAAACTGCTTAAATTATTTACTTTCTATAATATCCTCTAATTAACTCCTAAACTTTAACTTAGTATTATAACTATAAATAAACTAATTATACCTTTAAAATAAAATAAATAAGTAACCTAAATCTTTGCTTTTTAATAATATTACTTTTATTAAATTACCTCCTATAGTTTTAATTTACATTAACCCCCTATTTCTAATTCGTGCCTACCCCCTGTTGTTAATAGTGCGGTTTTAATTTATATAGGATTCTAATTTGCATATACTTTATGCAATTTGGAATTTAGAGTTAGGGTTTAATTCCTACTTAGCTTAATATTATATTTTATTTCTACCCTTTATTACCCTTATTATTACCTTAGGCAAATTAACTATTTAGTTCCTTTTTTTATTATTATTCTATATTAAGGGTAAGTTATAGCTAGGTAGATTATTAATAATAATTAATATACTGCTTAGGGACCTTAAACCTAAATGCATTAATTAATTACCTAATTGGCTTCCTTAACTAAGAGCCAGAGTTATAACTAGGTTATTTATAATAGCAGGTATGCTACTTAGGGACCTTAAACTAGAATATACTAGTTAATTACTAAGTTAGAAGAGGAAAAAGAAGTACTATAGGCAGCATTAGTAATACCACTTTTAAACCACTAAGATGCTCTTTATAATAGCAGGTATGCCGCTTAGGGACCTTAAACTAGAATATACCAGTTAATTACTAAGTTAGAAGAGGAAAAAAAAGCACTACAGGCAGTATTAGTAACACCACTTTTAAACCACTAAGATACTCTTTGCAATAGCAGGTATGCCGCTTAGGGACCTTAAACCAGAATATACTAGTTAATTACCTAGTTAGAAGAGGAAGGGGAAGTACTATAGGCAGTATTAGTAACACCACTTTTAAACCACTAAGATGCTCTTTATCCCTTATAGGCTATAAGGCGCCCTCTTACTATATTATACTTTACCTTCTTCCTCTGCAGTAGGCTTTAATTTCTACCTTTTCAAGCTGCAGCCTAAGGGTTATTATCTTAAGCTGCCATTAATTATCCAACTAGGCTTCAAAGCTATAACTAGGTTATTTATAATAGTAGGCATGCTGCTTAGGGACCTTAAACTTAAATGCACTAATTAATTACCTAGTTAGAAGAGGAAGGGGAAGTACTATAGGCAGTATTAGTAATACCACTTTTAAACCACTAAGATGCTTTTTATTCCTTGCAGGCTATAAGGCGCTTTCTTACTATATTATACTTTACCCTCTTCCTCTGCAGTAGGCTTTAATTTCTACCTTTTTAAGCTGCAGCCTAAGGGTTATTATCTTAAGCTGCTGTTAATTATTTAACTAGGCTTTAAAGCTATAACTAGGTTATTTATAATAGTAGGTATACCACTTAGGGACCTTAAACCTAAATATACTAGTTAATTACCTAGTTAGAAGAGGAAGGGGAAGCACTATAGGCAGTATTAGTAATACTACTTTTAAACTACTAAGATACTTTTTATTCCTTAGCGGCTATAAGGTGCCCTCCTACTATGTTATGCCTTACCCTCTTCCTTTAAATCTTCTACCTAGGTACTCTGCCTCCTTACCTCCCCCCTCGTGCCATTCCTACTCTTAGATAGTACTAAGGGAGGACTAGTTAGTTATGCTAGAATAGCTATATTATATATATTATATGCTAATCTGCCTTATTTCCTTCTAACTATCTTACTTTTTACTTTCCCTCCCTGTTTATTTATCATTAGGGTTAGATAGTATAATGCCCTAGGGTAGGGTTAAATTTATGCCTTTTTAAGCTATAGTCTAAGACCTTAATGGCTAGAGTAGCAGCTTGGAAAGGCCATAGCCGCCCTGGCCTGGTGCAGCTAGACTAAGAGGTATATATATTAAATATAAAGGAGGCTCTTATTAAAAGCAGCTAGTAATAGTGCTATTACTAGCATATTAGGGGTGACTAATAGGATATTAGCGGCCATGCTAGGGCTTAGGGTTTAATCCCCCCTTATGCGCTGTTAATAGCATTACTAGCACCTACTTTTCTTTTTTTGCCTTTTGCTTTTTTATTTTCCCTTCCCTTTCTTTCCTTCCCTGCTGCTTATACTTATACTTTTGGCGTTTTTAAACTACACCTTAGGGCAGCCCTTGCTTTTACTAGCTAATTATAGGCCTATTTTAACCTATAGCTTGGCCTATATTACTACCTGCTGCCTACTAGTTAGGGCCTTTTTAAGCTACAGTTTAAGCCTTATTTCTTAAGCTATAATTTAAAAAGGCTAGCTATTATACTTACTTATCTATTATACTTACTTATTAACTATATTACTATAAAACCCTTTTTGCCAGACTGCTATAAACCTTATATAAAATGCTAACCCTAAGTAGGATTTTAATAAATTAGTAACTTAGTCTAGTAGTAAGTATATTACCTATAAATTTACTTTTATATAAATATAATATATATATAAATAACCTAGTAATATATAAGGGCTAGATATATTATATTCTATTGAATTACTATTATAACTATATATAATATCTAAATTATTCTCTTTATTAACTACTTTTAAGCTTATCTAAAAAAGATTTATCCTCCTCTATACTTATCTTAGACTTATCTTCCTCTTTAATAATAATACTAGAAGCCATATTTATAATATTTTATTCTGGCGGCTTGCTTTATTATAGAAATTAATTTATTAATAACTAATCCCCTGCAGTTAGTTTTAGTTCCTCCTGCTTAGCATTAAGGCAGCTGCAGATATTATACTAATTACCCTGGTTGTTAAGATAATATCTTATCCTATATAACCATGCTAGGAAACTAGTTAGGTAACTAGGAAATATATCTATAGCATTAAGTAGGCTAATAATATTCTCCTAAGTAGGCAGAAGGATAGTTAGCTAGCTTATAGCCTCTTTGCATATTTGCCTTAAGATATATATTTTTACTATTAGTATATAAAAGATATCTCTGTCTATGCTACTATTAGATTATAATAATTAATCTAAAGACTATAGTTTAATAAAATTTATATTATTATTTAGTCCCTAGGTTAGGCTAGTAATATAGAATATATAAAATAATACTTACTAATAATAGTATTAAATCCTCTTATAGCTATTAGATTATAAATAATTAGCATTATATATAATCTTTACCTAGTATAGCTAGATAACTCTTATATAATTATTAAACTTACAAGGCAATAAGATAGAGGGTATTAAGCTAGGTAATAGACTATAACTATATTTATAATTACTATAGATAGATAATAAAGGCGTATTCTCCTGCCTATAAGGTGGCAAAAAGTAGGGGGCCTAATACTGGATTTAGAAGAATAATAGTTTATTATAGTACTAGGTGGTATAGCTATAATTAGTGCCTACCTCCTTGCTATAGTTATAGTTAAATGCAGCCTAGATATAATACTTAATCTGGAAGCTAAAATAGCTATTAAAAGGGCCTAGTAATATATAAGCCTTCTCCTAGATCTTTTTAAACTTTTAGTAGTATTAAAAAAAAAGAAGTATATTCTAAGTTAGTAGTTTAGGGCAATAAAAGATCTGCCGAAAGAGAAAGTTAGATTAGCTATTCTTAGGAGGCAGGCATTGGCGAGTAGTTATTTAGTAAGGTAGCTTATTAGGCAGTAAAGATTATAGTAATAGTAATAATAATATATTAATGTTGCCGTGGTTACTATTATTAGTATTGCCTATTATGGCCTAATAGTATTTCTTTTATGCCTTGGCGTAAATATTATGAATAGTTTAGGTGGTAGGGATCTGGCCTGTTTTTACTATAGAATCCTCTTAGGCTTACTTTAGTAGATTAAGGATTAGTAGCTTCTTATAGCTAACCTGAACTTAGATTTAATCCTAATATAATTATAGCTTGGTAAGGAAGTGCTGGTGGTAGGCCTAAGCTATTTCTTATATAGCAAGAATAATAGCCCTATTAGCCAGTCTCTTAGTATCTTCCTTATGCCCTTAATTATACTTTATATAAGCTTTACTAGTTAATTACTAAAACTATAGCTTAATAGTAACTTAGTTAGCAGTAAGTACTTAAATATTAGATTAGCAGGCTAGCTTAGCCTGCAATAGGTTATAAGAGATATAGAGGTTAATTAAGATCTTAAGTATAATATAACCTCTCTGCTAATTAAGATAATAACCAGGGAGCTATAATATACTATAGGTCTTTATTATATTACCTAAGCCTAGTCTATAATGCTACTTAATTAACCTCTGGCCGCGGCTATAGATTTATACTATCTAGGTAGACTGCTAGATCTAATTATTAAACCTATATTCTTGCTTATTATTAATTAAGCATATAAGAAGATAGTATAAAAGCTAAGTAGTATAAAGTATAAGGATTTACTAAATAGGATTAAGTAGAGAGGATAATAATACTAAAGGTTTAGTAATCTCTTTTAATACTTATAGAAATATATAATTAAGTAGAAATATAAAATAAGCCGCCTAAGTAGATATAAATTTAATAACTACTTCTATTAGAAGTACTTAGAAAAGGCAGTATTACTTACTGGTTGCAGAGGTAAAGGGGATATTTTAGTATACTAGACTAATATAGGGGCTCTAGTCAGGGTTAAGTATATTATTAGCCTATATTATAAGTATAATATTAAGACGGAGGGTGATTTCTTTCTGGATGCTAAAACTTAGATATTATTTTAAGGTAGTAATAGCTCTTATATGCTACTTATTTACTTCCTAGGTATCTATAAGATAGGAGTAGTTAAGCTGTAATATAAAGGCCTACTAGTGGTTTTAACCTATAGTAGTTAGATCTTTTAATATTACCTTATTAAAAGCCAGGAGTAATAGTAATCCTAAGCTAAAGAGCTAATAGTTACTAAATATAACCCTAAAGAGGTTTTTACTGCAGTTATATACCTTAGCCTAAATAATTCTAGGTCTTCTAGCCTCTAGGTGGCCAGGGTTTAATGCCTAACTTGCCTTTGCCTTTGCATAGTATATTCCTGTATTATAAAGAAGATATAACTAATATTAGTTAGTAACTAAAGAGGCTTTAGGAATTATACTACCTAGTTAATTATAGAGGTGCTTATAGTAGGCACTTTTCTACAGAAGTATTTAAGGCTCTTCTCTATAGCATATAGGCAATAAAGATAATAGCTAATAAATATAATCTTATATACCTATATTAAGCTAATAAGAGTATATATTAATCTAATTTATATTAAGTCCGGCAAGGATAATATCTTAAAATAGGGCCAAGCTTCCCTTAAGTATTTATAATATAAATATATTCTTTAGATTATATGCCTAGAAGAGTAGATAAGGGTTTTTAAAGTATAGAATGGCCTTTTCTCTGCTTATTTATATATAATATATATTTGCTTTCTTTATTATAGATGCCTATAAGTCTATAAGGTTTCTAGAGGGGATGCTATAAGATAGGTAAAATACTTAGCTCTTATTATTAGTGCTTTAATAGCTAGTACTTGGTTTCTCCTGGTATATATAAGATTTGGCATATAGGAGGTTATATAAGCTAGGTATCTCTTATTATATGTGGTTAGGGACTGTTTTAAAGATAGCCGGAAGGATAATATGGTTATATAGATCCTTAAACCATGCTAAGGATAGGCTATTAGTAGAAGCCTTTATATATAATAGACCTCTGCTAGGGAAAAATAGCAAAACAGAGAAGTAGATACCGGCGGTGGTAAAAGTGCTAATAAAGGTATATTATATATATACTAGGTCTAGGCCGTAAGGCTATATTACTTAAGTGGTAGATATATTACTCTTATAAGCAGGGAAAAAGGAGAGTTAAAAGTAGCTAGGGGCTTAAATAGTAGATAGACTTTTTGCCCTAAACCAGATACTATTAATATCTTATTATTATGTAACTATTATAGAGGGGTAGGATAGTAAAGCCTATGTCTTATATAATAATAAGGGTTTGGTTAGATGGTTAGAGAGGAAGCTTTGCTATTATAGGAAGGAAGCATAAGGATCATAGGCATTGCTGCGTTTTATAAAAATGGCTAGTAAGGGGGGAAGAGAATGGCTAATATATTTAGTATATTCCTGGAGTGTTTAGGTACTTTCTGGCTTGGCATGCTTATATAGACTTAGGCCTATTTAAGATATATATTAATATATCCTACTAATCTAGGAGCCTACTAGGTAATAACTTTATAATATATAACGTGCTCCACAAGCGAGTGTCCCATACAAGCGAGTGTCCCAACAATCTCAGCCTTTAAGACCAGATCAAAGATT
>JAHARR010000299.1:0-12390 GCA_019191175.1 Fusarium veterinarium
GTCATCGTTCTTCGCCTTATCCTCGTAGATACTAGTATGTAGCCAGCCGATTTGAAGCCCAATTCCTCCAAGTGTTCTGTTTCCTATCTTCGGCAGCTGAGACGATACCTGCTGTTGGTTATTTGAGGGCGTCAGGGGTTGTTAGTTGGTGTTATTGATTGAATGATGTCAGGATAGTGCAGTTTGAGCCATGTCTGTTCAAGGTGACCTGTGGCGATCGTGAACATGACTGTAGCTAGTACCGCATCCATGTTCAGTGTCTATTTGTGACCGTCTGATGCTGCCTCGTCCCCTAGGTGAAAGGAGAGGTTGCCGCCCTTCTCATTCGGAAATTGAAACATCTCTTTGCGTTATGTCGTCCATTTCACGCATCGAAATAGGAAATGCTCTACCGATTCGTTTGCCCGCCCACATGGGCACTCATCCGCCGGTGCTGCCCTGATCTGATAAGATAACCGTTCAACCGGGCCATTCCGGTTCTAAGAAGGGAGAGGAAGCTACCAGATGGAGTTGGCAGCCATTCTATAAAGGTCGACTCAGCTCTGCCTGGTAAACATACCCGCCTGCTGTACGACCAATTATCATGGGAAGAGGCCAGCATACTGGCACAACGTAGATCTGCTCTCGTTCGATTGAGAATTGTGGTCTTCGGTTTGGTCACTCCTCTCTGTGGCGTCATGTACGGCTCCGTTGCATAACGGGCTGATATCTTGGCTGTCTTCTGAATTTTGAGCTTGCTGTCAGGCGACAGCCAGATGAGGTTGACTCTGTTTCCGTTTGTTCTAAGCTTCTCTACAGCATCATATCTCTCTCATGTATGCCCTTGACCTGATTGCTGGCGAGGGTTACTTATCCCTTGTGCTGCAGATCTGCTACCCGTCAGAATCACAATAACTCGATACTCGATCTCTGGCAGACAGCCGAGGCCATGAGCAATCGCTGCTAGTTCGGCTGTGTATGGGCTGTGTCCTTCCCTCCAGCCCTGGGTGACCGAAAAGGTTTTGTTGGTCTTGCCGGCTCTTGCCGCGGATATGGGAATTCTGATAACTCCTCCCATGTCGACTAGATAATTCCGCGCGGACCTGCTTGTCGCTATCCTGACCGCCCATCTTGCTTTAACTAGATCTTTGATCTTGCCCTCTTCTTCCTGTCTTGTACTGTACTGTACTGTACAATACAATACAATACAATACAATTTATTACGCACGGCTGCTTGTTTTAGTAGAAATGGTACTAGTGAGTTATGTCTTGCGCTGTAGATCGCAAGCAAAGGCAAGCTAGACGACCTGTGGTAGGGTATTGTTTAGGATTTTCTAATACCCGAATTAAATTGATCACTGACCATGATGGCCACTAGTGGACCTGTGTAATGTATCAACAAGCCTTGATGTCAGCGTCCGTTTGTTGACTTGCATACTACAACCTGTACTTGCCCCACCACCCACGTCCCAATTCGTTCTCGCAGACTTTTTGACGAAAGCCAGGCGGCCTCCGGTTTTGGTCAGAACCGTACATATTTCCACCTTTCTAAAAAGAAAATACTCCATTTGAACCTAAAACATCCTCTTCTTGGTCATGTTTTGAAGTGGCTGATTTAAGCTACGAGTTTTGCCTGAGAGCGTTTCGGAGGATGAAAATATATCACAATGCTGACCACAAACCCGGCCGACATGAAATAAAACTAGAGTTAAATATGGCAGAACGTCTTCAGTTTCACGCTGCTTCAGTCCCGGTTACTTTCAACATACTGGGTAAGATAGAGAAACGTGCAGTTGACCGTCGAAATAATGAGCTGGACTACCTTGGCTGAAACAGGTACTCCCAACAACGATCACCTTACTAGAGGTGAAGGTAGTAGACAACCAGGCGGCGCTCAAGTGGACCAGGGAATCGGAGTTTCCAGCTTTATCGCTGCATTAAGCAGTGGTTTTGCGATATTTATGTTACAGCTCTTACTCTTCTTGCTGCTGAGGAACAAGCTGGGGCGCATCTTGTAAGATCACCTGCTTGTAGTATGGGTCGTTCGGACACTAAATCATCTAGCAATGAACCCAAAACAAAACAACGAACTCGTCTAAGTAAACCAGATGTGAGATCCTTGAGTCTAATCTCCTCCATCAAACTGTCATGGAACAGCAGCGACTCGGACATTGCCCGCGACTGCGGTCTCGATGCCTACTTTTTCCTCCGCTACTTGAGAACTCTTCTTCTTGCGTTTTTTCCAATAGCGATGCTCGTGATACCCGTGCTGATCCCATTGAATTACGTCGATGGACGCGGTCATCAACTTGATGCCGATGGACGTGCTGCAAAGGATCATGACAACGCACAAGTCACTGGCCTGGACACGCTTGCCTGGGGCAATATCAGACCAAGCAATGCTCACCGCTACTGGGCGCACCTCGTGATATCCATCCTTACTATCGCATGGGTTTGCGCTTTGTTTTTCTATGAGATGAGGGCCTACATCGAAATACGACAAACTCATCTTACCAGTGCTGATCATCGATCAAGACCTTCAGCGGCAACTATTCTTGTTGACTCAATCCCTGACGAAATGTGTACCGACAGTGAATTGAGAAAGCTCTTTAATCATTTTCCAGGTGGCGTAAAGAACATATGGATCAATAGAGACTTCTCTTTGCTACTTCAATTGATCGATCGCCGAGACGCAATTGTCCAGCAACTGGAGGTTGCGGAGACAACCTTGATTAGGAATGCCCATCATGCTCATCAAAGTCGATGGAACAGGGGTAAAGCAGGAGATTGGCGACGGCTCTTTCGCGGAAACTCTAAGAGCACTGGAATCCAAGGCACAATCGGAAAGCGTTCTGACCCCCGTGAATTCTCGAGTACTGATTGTGAAAAAGACAGCAGCGGTGGATTGCGGGAAAAGTACTTAAGTAAGAGCGACCGGCCCGCGCATAGACTCTTTGGTTTGGGATTGCGATGGTTATTTAACGCTGCGTCTTTCTTCGAAAAAGACGAAACTATAAGTTGGTGCCGCAAAGAGTTAGAAGAACTTAACACAAGAATTGAAGAGCAGCAGAGGCATTACGCTGACCTTCCGCCCGCAAACTCAGCATTTGTCCAGTTTCGCACTCAAATCGCGGCACATATGGCTTGCCAAAGCGTAATTCACCACTTACCAGAACATATGTCACCACGGTCTATTGGATTCTCTCCAGATGAGATCATTTGGAGGAATATAGCATTGTCTTATAAAGCAGGTTGGGTTCGTGCGGTGATAACTTATGCTATTCTATTCCTAATGATATCCTTGTGGTCACTTCCAGTAGCGTGGACGGGCGCCCTCAGTCAGGTCGATCAACTAATTCAAGGGAACGACCTGCTTTCGTTCATTGGCCGTACAGAGGTGCTCAGACATGTCATGTCAGCAGTTGCTGGCTTATTACCGACTACAGCATTAACAGTCCTTTTAATCCTCCTACCGCTTTTTCTAGAATATTTGGCGGATTTCAAAGGGGTCAAGGCTTACTCTCTGAGACAGGAGTTTGTTCAGACTTTTTATTTTGCCTTCTTGTTCATACAAGTATTTTTAGTTGTTTCCATTGCTTCTTTTTTTACGGCGTCGATCAAAGAGCTAGCCACGAACGTCCGGGGCGTGCAGCAAGCTAGTGTAGTGGTCAATATCCTTGCTCAGAACCTCCCGAAAGCGTCAAACTACTTCTTCTCTTACATGGTTCTTCAGTCCTTCTCTACCAGTGCTGCGACGCTTCTTCAAGTGGGCAGCTTGATTTCGCATTACATTGTCGCCCCAATGTTTGACGTCAGCCCACGAGACAAATGGTTCCGAAAGATGAAACCGCATTCGGTTAAGTGGGGCTCCGTGTTTCCTGTATACACGAACTTCGCATGCATCGCTCTAATCTATTGTATAATATCCCCACTTATTTCTGTCTTTGCTATTCTCACCTTCGGTCTCATATGGCTTGCTCAGCGGTACGCAATATTAAATTTTTATCGCTCTGATCACGACACCGGAGGAGTTCTTTATCCTCGCGCCCTCAACCAGACATTCACCGGCGTGTACGTAATGGAACTATGTCTTACCGGTCTTTTCTTCATGGCCAAAGACGAAAACGCAAATGCAGTCTGTACAGCACATGCCATAATCATGGCAATAGCGTTAGTGGCTACAGTTCTCTTCCAGGCGTTTCTGAACTGGAGGTTCGCTCCTCTCTTCCGATTTCTACCGGTAGATTTGGGGAATGATGAAGTGACGATGACCGGCCAGAAGAAACAAGTGAAGGATGATCTCCAGCTGCAACAAATGGTGTTGGAGGATGTATCAAACATGGACGAAAGGAATGAAGTCTCTGAGGACCTCCGTACTAACACAACCAATAAATTAAGCACCGAGTTTCCCACGACGCTAGGAGAGGTACCTATAAACAAGAGGGAAATCCTAGTCAATGAAGCATTCAAGCATTACGCTCTCACCGTAAGACAGCCTATTATCTGGATTCCTCGAAATGGCCTTCATGTCAGCAAAGATGAAATTGACCAATGTAAACAAATTTCGGGTTCTATTGATATGTCTAATGATGGTGCCTATCTAGATGATCATGGGCGTGTGGTCTGTTATGACAAACCACCAGATTTCTCAGAGTTCGCCTATGTTAAGCTTTGATTAAAGACAAGCATATTGGAAATTATTTGCGAAAGCACGACGCTTTATATTTCATGTTATTTTATATGGTGCTCTCAAACTTTTGTTAAACAAATTGATAGCTGGTTAAGATACTCCATTGGTTGCGACTTGATCGAATGTGTAGCGTTGATTAATTATAGGGAAGTAAACTCCCTTCCCAAGAGATTTGATGACGTGCATGCACATTGGTTTCCATCATTCGGACAAGGCAGTCTGGTAACTACCGAAACTGAAGCAAATGGCTTTAGCCGGTCATAACACGAAGGTCGGGTTTTGTGTAATGGAGAGGATGTATTATTACACGAAAACAAGCCATGTTCGTTGTGTGAGTTTCGTGGCTTTCATCCTTGATTCGTTATGCCTCTAGGACTTGTTCGTTTTTCTCCTCTCCACTTAGAAGCATCCATTGGAGGCTTACGAAGTTGGAGCTGCCACATTTTGGTTTACATGGTGGAAAGTTACATGTAATTTGATCAAATCGTAGCAGTGGGAGTGAAATTTGAAAATGTCTTAGGGCCTTCGCGTCTTCGAAAGAATCAAGACACTCCTTTAAATGGGCCGCTCAGGCATTTTCCCCTTCCCTATGAGAGTATGAGAGAATTCGCGACCTTATATGTGGACCTTTAATCGTTCCTTAGAGACATTATGAAATGTACTTCTACAATAATCATGGGAAGACGAAACCAAGCATGTGGTAGTACTATAGGCATAACGAGTACTACTAGCAGACTAGAGAATATGTTCATGAAATTCAGGGTTGATTTGAAACTCAGTGGTGTACTTGATGAAGACAGGAAGTTCATAACTCGCTCTTTCTAGTATAGACGTCTTCACATTAGTGTAGCGATCACAAGCCAAGTTATATGCCCATAACTAAGATAAATCTGGGCTAGATAAAGTATCCAATACAAGTTTGTAAATTAATATACAGTTACGCAGTCAACGTTTCCTAATGGTATTTTTATTGTACTGTAGTGACCAAGCAACTAGGGAAGCATCTGCGCGGTGCGTAGGCAAGCCACCAGCTCGAAACCCGTACAGCCCCTTTTCTTGGAAAAGGGAGCCACTCGTAAAAGCCAGTTTCCGAGGGGCCCAGGTCAAATTAGTAAATTGTTTGCTGGGAGCTTTGAGGTTCAAGTCTTGGTTTATTCCCTCGGGCACTCCAATTTCTCCCCGGTACGGTGGTTGGTTAAGATGCATCAGCGCTTTTCTGTTGAACAGGCACCTAGGTGTCACGTGCAAGCAGGGATACTTTAAGATTACAACTGAAATGGTAAAACCTCTAAGCGGCAGAATTCAACATAACACAAGATGAATATACCAATCTGGATCAATGGACCGAATACACGTAATGTCTGACATTTTCCCTGCCCAGTAGACAAACGGCAGGTTTGTGTGATGGAATGGTGAGACCATTGATATCCCTAATGTAAGTTACTAAATTGAATCTATCATATATGTTTCTGTCGCTACAAATAAACCAAGCCTTACAGATATGTCAGTGGCTAAGTTCGTTGAGACTCGTCATTCGCCAGCAATTTTGCACGAAGGGCAAACTGAACTGCCGTCGTCAGAAGGTGGGGGCCAGCAGCGCCATAAATGTATGGGTCCTATTTAGAATTAGCTGCGTACTTTCATTCAAAAGTGTACTCACATCAAGACTGGGCAATTCCCCGTCTGCAAGGAAGTCAGAGGCTTCCTTTGGTAGATCCAGGCAGCTTTGGGCCATTGTGGCCATGACTCCTTGGAGATAAGCAACTATGTAGCCCTCGTTCGCATCGCATAAGATACCATCAGCACAAAACTCCCAGTTCCAATCGAGCACTCCCTTTTGTCAGTTAAAGCCCTTTCACTCTTATTTGCGAGCTTTACCTATCTTAATTATCCCATACTCATTGACTTGAATGATATCGATGCCATATACCATTTTAAGACCCTTAAGGTGATGAAGGCCTGCAACGATCTTGAATAATCAGCTATCCATCACAATCGCCCGAGAAGGAAAGACTTACCTGTTTCATTATACAAGATACCTCTTCTGGATGTAATGGGAAAAGGTCGAACACATTAAGGTGTAGATACTCAAAAACGATGAAGAAATTGTTATTCTCAGTCTCATAATAGAATGACTCTGGTCGTACAACATTGTCATGGGAGATGCAGGAGAGTTTTTCGCAAATGGACAAGGATGCACGCGGAAGCTGTTTGATTCTGACCAATTGTCGACTAATCAAATGGCGATGCTGGCCAACCCACATTTTCCCATGGCTTTGTTGGCGGTGGCGCTGATAGTCTGAATCAGGATGTCTATGAAGGTAACATGGAACAGCGGCATGTTTAGAGCGTCTCGCGTTTAACACGCAAAAGGCCTGTTTTCGTCGGATTAGCGTGCTCATGGTTTTGATTGCTTTCGTAGAGAAACGAAGGCTGTCGGGGCTATATATACTACCTCGGCTCATTGGCGTTGTAATCCACGCCAGGTTTTTATTATTCATCTAGTATGGACCCTGGATACCGGCCTTCCTCAAGTCTGTATTCAGACGAACCCTTCTTTCTAGAAAACCTCGTTTTCTCCCCTCCACCTATACTGTTAGGGACGGATGCGCATACCGATATGGAGTTAGTCAATAAGATTGAGCTTCTTCAATCCGAAGTCGACAGTCTAAGAGCGGATTGGACACCCACATATAAGTTCTTCGAGCTGTCTGCAGGGCTTGCGTGCCATATGGAACTGATTTTCGAAGATGCTAAAGAGCGTATCACACTAGAACGGAACAAATGGTTAGCAAACTGTACAGCCTTTTGAAGTTGGCCTCATGTTGGGTTATTCCACGCGCCTTGAAAAGTCATTTGAGAAATTACAGTCTGTTAAAACTGCAAAGCGCAATGACAAAGAACCTAAATAGAAGCCCGGCTCAAAAGAATGATAGTAGAATTAGGTTATCAAATCGAAGATTTGTTTGGTATGCTAGCTCGTGGACATGGCTTCTATTAGAGATGAAGAAGGCAGGCACGTTTGTGTAAATACCCGTGACTTTCCTTTTGACGCATCGTGAACACTTTGGAGTTCCGAGGTCGCAGCTATACTTTGCCTTTGCTCACGCATTACAAGGTTTTCGGAGAGAGGTTCGCATTGTTGACCGAGGCAAGTTAGATAATTTTAACAGTAGAGGAGGAAGTTTATAAGGCGGTAGCATGAAGTGGAGTAAGTTTTATCTGTGAAACAAACGGTCTAACCTCTTCTGAGCAGAAACCCTGGTTGGTAGCTGAGTAACATAAGACGAACTACCCTACCATGATATAGATCGCCGAAACAACGAACTTGAGGGACTGAAAATAAGCTCAGACGTGGAGCTTCTACTATCACATACTGCTTCTCAATCCTAATACTTAACTAACAGCATGCCTGACCTCAAACCTGGCCATTTCTGAACAATCTCCTCAACGAATCTAGAAGCCCATAATTTCGTTCGAGAATCTCGCCTCTATGGTGGACTAGACGAATGTAGGCACTAACATGGACCATTTTTGGAAGTGCTCATCTGCCGAACAACAAAATAAATCTTTCTCACAATGGCCTGCAAAACGTTCCTCAGGAATGCGTGGAAGCTAAGGCCAACCTGGTCAGTGATGGGCTGACAGATGTCAACATTGATGCTGAAGACGTAAAATTTCTAAAGTTCAGTTTACCCTTCACTAGCAAATAGGACACAACCTTCCTCCCCCAGCAGACATATACCACTTAGATGTAGGCTCAGATTGCTCTAGACGGCGCTTGCTGGTACGGCGTTAAGTACTGCGTCAGGTGTCGGCCTAGCGCAATCAAATTTCACCACGAATATGACGCTCATGTCGCTTGTGATGCCAGCTTGCTAGGCGTATGCTTTAATGCACCTTGATTTTTATTCCCCTTCTCTTGCTTCACTTCTTCTAATCATCTCAATCAAGTGGAAAAAACGGAGATGGAGGGAAAGAGCAAAACGAGGACATGGAATGAAGGGAGAATGACAGTATGTTTCACTTGCGCTAAGCAAACGAAGTAGTAGAAATCCAAAAAGATTTCAATTAACTACTCGCTTGGATGACTCAGTAGAAATAGAGTGCCCACGGCTGTTCCGTATTTACTTCTGTCGTCAAGGGCGACCCCCTCCGATCAACGAAAAGCTTTATCTTTGGCCTGTTATCACACGCATAGTACTCTCTCGCCATAGAATTTTCCAGGTAATTACATAGGACCCATCCCATGTAAGTGCGCTGATGCCACTCGCCGTCTGGTGCTGGTGCGTCCACTAAGTCGCTCATGCGTCTCAGAGTCGTCCGATCCTGCCGTATCTCTTGCTGCCAATTTATCACCTGGTGCTCTTCAACAGCATCTGAAGGTATAACGATTATGATCGTCCGTAAACGTGGAAGTCGGGCAAGTGCCTCAAAAAGGGGAAAGAGATCAGGGCTGTCTGCAATATCGACGGCAATGTGCTCTATAGGTAGCATGAGATCTTCCAGCTGAGAGTCTGTGATCGCGGAAGGAGGAACTAGAAAGAGGGTTCGAGGGACAAATAGATGTTCCAGAGCTCGATCGAGCCCTGTGTAGACACGGCTGGAGCGGAGCCATTCGCTCCTCGCCTCTTTACACGGATACGTAATTGGTGGTGGACGACCATGCGTGGAGTGCGGATGGTTTACCGTGATCTCGCACCAATCATGCGCGAATGTGCAGACTGCCACGGCCGGGTCCACGCCATCAAAAGCTGCTCGCCAGATCATCAGGCGAAGCTCTGTCGGGAGATGTTCGAACTGAGGAAAACTCGCTATACCTGCATCTCTGTCTATGTCCGTGTATTTCTCTGCATATTTATCTGAACGTTCAGCCACATACTTCCCAGTCTCCTGCGTACATTGGATAGGCTCCTGCAACCTGAACCCTACGTAAGGTAACAGCATCTAGACAGTAACAAACAGATAGTCGACAGAGGAACATAGTGATGCGTCTGGAAGAATTGGAGACCTTATACGTAACATCAAAATTACATTGACGTCCTTATTTTGACATATCGGGCCAGAAACGAGAGGGGTTCACTATAAGACCTGGCAGATCATGGACAGTGGTTTGGCGTGA
The DNA here is from genome assembly GCA_019191175.1 of Fusarium veterinarium. Taxonomy (NCBI): domain Eukaryota; kingdom Fungi; phylum Ascomycota; class Sordariomycetes; order Hypocreales; family Nectriaceae; genus Fusarium; species Fusarium veterinarium. Next base: position 9,792 of record JAHARR010000299.1, read on the forward strand.
CACGAAGGGGAAGTCGGTATCAGGCGGTTCGCGTATATTGAGACTATACTTAGTATTCATTCTTCAGAATCAATCTTGCCGACTAGAGAAGAGATGCGTGACGCAACCCGAGATAAAGTTATCCCAGCTCTGAAGTTCCCCAGAATGCGATCCATAACCCTTAGCATGACTTAATTCGGTCATGGAATTCGCGCATAAGCAATTGTTCGGCTCTGCAACATACATACCTCTCAGGTGCTACCTCTCGGACCACTGTCCCAGAATGGATTGGCCTTCACAGTGCGTGTTGGTCATACGGCTCCTTCCCCTTCGACACTATGATAATGTCTACAAGGCCAGCCGGGTACAGACGGCAAGCACCATGTGCCGAGATTTTCGTGGGAAATGGACGCAATTCCAGCAGTTGTGGCACATCATGGGCTTGTGGAGTCGGGAACGAAAAGGTAGGCAATGTAGATATGCATTAATAACTAGTGCCTGCCTGCTCACAACAAGCAGTCAGTCGTAATGAATGATAAATTATATGCTAGGGCACTGTAATGTAGTACATGGACATGTAGCTGCTTACGCAGCGACTTACAGCTATGGTTGTCGAAAATGTTACCCTAAACACATCCTTCGACTTCGATAGATGATAGAGCAGTGAGTTTTCTAGCGTCCTCCCCCACTGATCTCTACACAAAAAGCCAGGAGTCAAGAGGCTCTTTTTGGATGGCTCATAGAATATAAAATAGATGACTTCTCCCATAATGGCGCTTGTTTTTGTGTTTAGGCGCGAAAGAGCGTCGATACTTGCTCCTGACCTCAAGTATCTTCCTCCAGGTCCTACTTCGACTATCAATGAAGGAACATATCAGATACGGGTCTTATCCCAACTACAACAGTGAAGTCGCGCAAATTTCTCGTAGAGTAGATCATCAAGTGCAGCAGCTTGGGGGTAGAACCAGCGTTTCCCACAGTTCTATCACTTATGTGAATCGAGGTGACGATCAAGTGTCGCTTCGAAGAAGGATCGTAGAACTCAACCGAGAGAATGGGAGCCTGTATCATGAGGATAAGTACTTTGCTACACTGGCTAACGATGTACTAGTATCTCTTAAATACTCGATCCAGTCTTGTCTATCCAAAATCCCTGACGCTCTGCTCTATGATAACACAGCTACCTTGCACGGCAGCGAAATGGGGAGTAGCATCTCGCAAGCGTTCAGGCGCCAACGCCCGCATACTGACCCTCTCTTGAGCCTCAATCAGTGTAAGGCTCAAACTGGCGGTTTCGCTGATGCACAAGACCGCCAGGTAAATTTGGTGTCATCCTGGGGCCAGAGTGCAAGAAACCGTCCATTACCGCCGACTCCACACCCAATGTCGAAGTCTATGCTCGAGAAGTTGGAGATTAATCTCATAAGACAAAATGGGATGATGAGACAATCAATCGCATTGAATAGAAAGCTCGTTTATCGGGTGCTGCTGCGTTTAGTTTCTCAGATACGACAATTGGCTTCTGTGCTCCGATCGGTTGTCACAGAGGCAAACCTCTTGATTGAGCAATTGAATACCGACTGGCGACAGTACATTGAGGATGTTATCAAGGAGAAAACAGATCCAGAAATCCAGGACTCAGGTATCGATTTAGCCTGCAGCTTAGATGCCAAATATCACGCCGGCAACATTGACAATAGATCAGAGTCAAGACTACGGGATTCGGATCTAAGTTTGAGCTACGAGTCAGACTCGATGGAGCCAGACTATAGGATAAGTGATCATATACCTCGTTCCGCTACACAGGCAGGTGGTAGAGATTTCAATTCACTGAACAGCCCATCCATGAATCGAGGAAGTTTGAACACGGGAAAGAGCAAGGATGATCAAGGTCAAAGCTGGCCTTACGTAGAACCTCTTCGAATAACTCATCAGCAATGTCAGCCTTCCCCTGGTTGTGATACTGTGTCGTCGAAGGCTAAATTGAGGCAACGCCTTGCAATGCTTCATTATGAACGCATGTACTACAGGAGACTGGCCAACGAGGCACTCGTGCGATTTGTACCTACAATAAAACATCACGTTCACGAGGTCCAGAATCTTTTGCACGAGTATAGCACGGAGGAGAATAGACTCAGGAGTTTACTCCAGCAGCAGATAAACCTTCGAACCACTGAGCATTCTACTGGCGATGGATAAGGACCAGATTTGTATGCGTCATACTGTACCAAGATGAGACTTTATTTCAATACTGTACCGATAATCGCCTAGATAAGTTGCTCGTTTCGAACTCCATCGTCTTTCCTTTTTGCTGTTGATTTTGCTGTTTCTGTCTCTTCCAGAATCACGTTCTTTATGGTCATGCCTCATCAGTAATCAGAGAGCATTTCTATGGATATAACCTCTGAATGGAACAGTAGTAAGGAGAACACAACGTAGTAACGATGTTAAGCGTATAGATACTCATCAATAGACATTTATTTAGTGCCGGATAGTGGAAAGTACCCTACAGCCCATCATCACAATCAACATCAACGTTTTCGTACAACTCTCTCCTGTAAAAATTCTTTCTTGGCACGCACTGTTAGTGCAGTGCTAGGAGCGGGATTTTCTGCAGGCC